>JBAMCF010001125.1:0-10693 GCA_037075285.1 Drosophila lutescens
CGATATAAATCGAGTTTATATCTGAAAATAGCGGACGAACATGGCAAGACAAGTACCTAAGATTGCCAATATCTTTTGATTGGACAGTCCGATTTAAACAAACTTTACTGAGTTTGATAGGTATTGATGAGTAGAACAAAGTTGCCAAATAAACTTTTGTCTATCTCTTGTAGTTTTCGAGAAAATCGAGTTTATATCTGAAGATAGCGGACGAACATGGCAAGACAAGTACCTAAGATTGCCAATATCTTTTGATTGGACAGTCCGATTTAAACAAACTTTACTGAGTTTGATAGGTATTAATGAGTAAAACAAAGTTGCCAAATAAACTTTTGTCTATCTCTTGTAGTTTTCGAGAAAATCGAGTTTATATCTGAAGATAGCGGACGAACATGGCAAGAAAAGTACCTAAGATGGCCAATATCTTTTGATTGGACAGTCCGATTTAAACAAACTTTACTGAGTTTGATAGGTATTGATGAGTAGAACAAAGTTGCCAAATAAACTTTTTGTCTATCTCTTGTAGTTTTCGAGAAAATCGAGTTTATATCTGAAGATAGCGGACGAAAAGTACCTAAGATGGCCAATATCTTTTGATTGGACAGTCCGATTTAAACAAACTTTACTGAGTTTGATAGGTATTGATGAGTAGAACAAAGTTGCCAAATAAACTTTTTGTCTATCTCTTGTAGTTTTCGAGAAAATCGAGTTTATATCTGAAAATAGCGGTTGAACATGGCTACGGACGAACATGGCAAGACAAGTACTAAGATTGCCAATAACTTTTGAGTGGACAGTCCGATTTAAACAAACTTTACTGAGTTTGATAGGTATTGATGAGTAGAACAAAGTTGCCAAATAAACTTTTTGTCTATCTCTTGTAGTTTTCGAGAAAATCGAGTTTATATCTGAAAATAGCGGTCGAACATGGCAACGGACGAACATGGCAACAGAAGTAGCTAAGATTGCCAATATCTTTTGATTGGACAGTCCGATTTAAACAAACTTTACTGAGTTTGATAGGTATTGATGAGTAAAACAAAGTTGCCAAATAAACTTTTTGTCTATCTCTTGTAGTTTTCGAGAAAATCGAGTTTATATCTGAAGATAGCGGACGAACATGGCAAGAAAAGTACCTAAGATGGCCAATATCTTTTGATTGGACAGTCCGATTTAAACAAACTTTACTGAGTTTGATAGGTATTGATGAGTAGAACAAAGTTGCCAAATAAACTTTTTGTCTATCTCTTGTAGTTTTCGAGAAAATCAAGTTTAAATCTGAAGATAGCGGACGAACATGGCAAGAAAAGTACCTAAGATGGCCAATATCTTTTGATTGGACAGTCCGATTTAAACAAACTTTACTGAGTTTGATAGGTATTGATGAGTAGAACAAAGTTGCCAAATAAACTTTTTGTCTATCTCTTGTAGTTTTCGAGAAAATCGAGTTTATATCTGAAAATAGCGGTCGAACATGGCAACGGACGAACATGGCAAGACAAGTACTAAGATTGCCAATAACTTTTGAGTGGACAGTCCGATTTAAACAAACTTTACTGAGTTTGATAGGTATTGATGAGTAGAACAAAGTTGCCAAATAAACTTTTTGTCTATCTCTTGTAGTTTTCGAGAAAATCGAGTTTATATCTGAAAATAGCGGTCGAACATGGCAACGGACGAACATGGCAACAGAAGTAGCTAAGATTGCCAATATCTTTTGATTGGACAGTCCGATTTAAACAAACTTTACTGAGTTTGATAGGTATTGATGAGTAGAACAAAGTTGCCAAATAAACTTTTTGTCTATCTCTTGTAGTTTTCGAGAAAATCGAGTTTATATCTGAAGATAGCGGACGAACATGGCAAGAAAAGTACCTAAGATTGCCAATATCTTTTGATTGGACAGTCCGATTTAAACAAACTTTACTGAGTTTGATAGGTATTGATGAGTAGAACAAAGTTGCCAAATAAACTTTTTGTCTATCTCTTGTAGTTTTCGAGAAAATCGAGTTTATATCTGAAGATAGCGGACGAACATGGCAAGACAAGTACCTAAGATTGCCAATATCTTTTGATTGGACAGTCCGATTTAAACAAACTTTACTGAGTTTGATAGGTATTGATGAGTAGAACAAAGTTGCCAAATAAACTTTTTGTCTATCTCTTGTAGTTTTCGAGAAAATCGAGTTTATATCTGAAAATAGCGGTCGAACATGGCACGGACGAACATGGCAAGACAAGTACTAAGATTGCCAATAACTTTTGAGTGGACAGTCCGATTTAAACAAACTTTACTGAGTTTGATAGGTATTGATGAGTAGAACAAAGTTGCCAAATAAACTTTTTGTCTATCTCTTGTAGTTTTCGAGAAAATCGAGTTTATATCTGAAAATAGCGGTCGAACATGGCAACGGACGAACATGGCAACAGAAGTAGCTAAGATTGCCAATATCTTTTGATTGGACAGTCCGATTTAAACAAACTTTACTGAGTTTGATAGGTATTGATGAGTAGAACAAAGTTGCCAAATAAACTTTTTGTCTATCTCTTGTAGTTTTCGAGAAAATCGAGTTTATATCTGAAGATAGCGGACGAACATGGCAAGAAAAGTACCTAAGATTGCCAATATCTTTTGATTGGACAGTCCGATTTAAACAAACTTTACTGAGTTTGATAGGTATTGATGAGTAGAACAAAGTTGCCAAATAAACTTTTTGTCTATCTCTTGTAGTTTTCGAGAAAATCGAGTTTATATCTGAAGATAGCGGACGAACATGGCAAGAAAAGTACCTAAGATTGCCAATATCTTTTGATTGGACAGTCCGATTTAAACAAACTTTACTGAGTTTGATAGGTATTGATGAGTAGAACAAAGTTGCCAAATAAACTTTTTGTCTATCTCTTGTAGTTTTCGAGAAAATCGAGTTTATATCTGAAAATAGCGGTCGAACATGGCAACGGACGAACATGGCAAGACAAGTACTAAGATTGCCAATATCTTTTGATTGGACAGTCCGATTTAAACAAACTTTACTGAGTTTGATAGGTATTGATGAGTAGAACAAAGTTGCCAAATAAACTTTTTGTCTATCTCTTGTAGTTTTCGAGAAAATCGAGTTTATATCTGAAAATAGCGGTCGAACATGGCAACGGACGAACATGGCAACACAAGTAGCTAAGATTGCCAATATCTTTTGATTGGACAGTCCGATTTAAACAAACTTTACTGAGTTTGATAGGTATTGATGAGTAGAACAAAGTTGCCAAATAAACTTTTTGTCTATCTCTTGTAGTTTTCGAGAAAATCGAGTTTATATCTGAAGATAGCGGACGAACATGGCAAGAAAAGTACCTAAGATTGCCAATATCTTTTGATTGGACAGTCCGATTTAAACAAACTTTACTGAGTTTGATAGGTATTGATGAGTAGAACAAAGTTGCCAAATAAACTTTTTGTCTATCTCTTGTAGTTTTCGAGAAAATCGAGTTTATATCTGAAGATAGCGGACGAACATGGCAAGAAAAGTACCTAAGATTGCCAATATCTTTTGATTGGACAGTCCGATTTAAACAAACTTTACTGAGTTTGATAGGTATTGATGAGTAGAACAAAGTTGCCAAATAAACTTTTTGTCTATCTCTTGTAGTTTTCGAGAAAATCGAGTTTATATCTGAAGATAGCGGACGAACATGGCAAGACAAGTACCTAAGATTGCCAATATCTTTTGATTGGACAGTCCGATTTAAACAAACTTTACTGAGTTTGATAGGTATTGATGAGTAGAACAAAGTTGCCAAATAAACTTTTTGTCTATCTCTTGTAGTTTTCGAGAAAATCGAGTTTATATCTGAAAATAGCGGTCGAACATGGCTACGGACGAACATGGCAACACAAGTAGCTAAGATTGCCAATATCTTTTGATTGGACAGTCCGATTTAAACAAACTTTACTGAGTTTGATAGGTATTGATGAGTAGAACAAAGTTGCCAAATAAACTTTTTGTCTATCTCTTGTAGTTTTCGAGAAAATCGAGTTTATATCTGAAGATAGCGGACGAACATGGCAAGACAAGTACCTAAGATTGCCAATATCTTTTGATTGGACAGTCCGATTTAAACAAACTTTACTGAGTTTGATAGGTATTGATGAGTAGAACAAAGTTGCCAAATAAACTTTTTGTCTATCTCTTGTAGTTTTCGAGAAAATCGAGTTTATATCTGAAGATAGCGGACGAACATGGCAAGAAAAGTACCTAAGATTGCCAATATCTTTTGATTGGACAGTCCGATTTAAACAAACTTTACTGAGTTTGATAGGTATTGATGAGTAGAACAAAGTTGCCAAATAAACTTTTTGTCTATCTCTTGTAGTTTTCGAGAAAATCGAGTTTATATCTGAAAATAGCGGTCGAACATGGCTACGGACGAACATGGCAAGACAAGTACTAAGATTGCCAATATCTTTTGATTGGACAGTCCGATTTAAACAAACTTTACTGAGTTTGATAGGTATTGATGAGTAGAACAAAGTTGCCAAATAAACTTTTTGTCTATCTCTTGTAGTTTTCGAGAAAATCGAGTTTATATCTGAAGATAGCGGACGAACATGGCAAGAAAAGTACCTAAGATTGCCAATATCTTTTGATTGGACAGTCCGATTTAAACAAACTTTACTGAGTTTGATAGGTATTGATGAGTAGAACAAAGTTGCCAAATAAACTTTTTGTCTATCTCTTGTAGTTTTCGAGAAAATCGAGTTTATATCTGAAGATAGCGGACGAACATGGCAAGAAAAGTACCTAAGATTGCCAATATCTTTTGATTGGACAGTCCGATTTAAACAAACTTTACTGAGTTTGATAGGTATTGATGAGTAGAACAAAGTTGCCAAATAAACTTTTTGTCTATCTCTTGTAGTTTTCGAGAAAATCGAGTTTATATCTGAAAATAGCGGACGAACATGGCTCTGCGAAATAAGTCCCCAAGAAATAAGTCCCCAAAAAAAAATGAAACAAGGCCCCAAAAATTGGGGAGTTGTTTCATATGAAATAAGTCCCCAATTTAAAAAACGAAATAACTCCCCAATCCCAAAAAGTCGGCAATACAAAAAAAATGAAATAAGGTCCCAAAAGGTTTGGGAGTTATTTCATATGAAATATAAGTTCCCAATTCAAAAAAAAAAATAACACCCCAAATTTGTTTTAGTTCTTTTGATGTGTGTATTTTACGTTTTCTTTTTAAATTATTTAAAATTAAATAAAGACTTGCATGGTATCTTCAACATCTTTTCTGCAATAAGGGCACTTGTAATGCTCTAGTTACTTGCAATTGCTTCTCCTTGTAGTTTTAGATGACATTCAGCGCAAGTTTTTAAATGTTTGCATGGAAAAAATAAAATATTTGGAACCAAGTCCAAACAAACCACACATTTACGATCGTCAGTTGTTGCTATCGGATTATTAGCGGCTTCCTCCTCATCTGAATTTTCGTCTGCCGAATCGTCATCTACATCATCAAAAATGTTCTCTTTTTCCATCATGTTGGCACAAATGTCATTATCCTTATACACCATCCGAGAAAGAAAGGAAGCTGCATTTAGCTTTCCTTCCTCCAATAGCAATGTTGCTTCCTTAATCTTTTTATCTTTTTCAATATTCTCCTTTCGTCTTTTATGTGTCGAAGAACCTCATCTCTCAGTTAGTTGTATAAATTGGCGACTTTTAAAGTATTCCTCGTCCCGAATAACTTTAACAAATTTAAAGAAATTGCCATTTGGCAACACAGAACGCCCTAAAACACCATTGTATCCTTCCACAGCTGCTGTCGTGCGGGTATTTTCCTTATACACTGAAAAGTTATTGCAGCCCACCTAATTACAATTTCAGAAATAAGTTAATATTTTTAATATTTTACGTTAAGAGGTGTTACCTTCTTAATCCACTGCTTGTCGAAATAAGTTAAAAAATTGCGAAAATCGTTGTTAACATCAAACATAAAAATTCGAATCTTGATTTCGTGAAAAGCGCTTTCAATTAAATACGGAGGTAGCAATGGTAAAGCCAATATTTTGTGAAAATCCGAACTAGCTAGTTTTGAATTCCTAATAAATTCTAGCAAGGACTTGCGTTTGCTCATATTTCTTCTTAATGCTTGGCAAAAATGGAACCTTAAAACGAAAAAAATGTAATCGAAAATAAAAACGGCAATTTACATACCAGCAACCAACAGTTTTAACTGTGGGATACACATTTCGGATGGCTTTTCTCATGGCTGCCTCATAATCTGTTATTATTGTTGAAGGCTCCAAATCGAATACATTTTCTTTGATATATTGTAATAATTCTTCATAACATTTTTTATTTTTTTTATTCATTAAAATGAAAAATACTGGAAATATCTAAGAAGAAAAGGTTTAATTCTTAACACCCTCAACTTCCAAGAACTTATAAAAAGCAAAAAGTCTATAATATTACCCATAAGTATATATGAAATCATATTTATTCAATATCAAGCTGCGCCGCAGGCGAGCAATTTTTATACCCTTGCAGAGGGTATTATGATTTCAGTCAGAAGTTTGCAACGCAGTGAAGGAGACGTTTCCGACCCCATAAAGTATATATATTCTTGATCAGCATCACTAGACGAGTCGATTTAGCCATGTCCGTCTGTCCGTCTGTCCGTCTGTCCGTCTGTCCGTCCGTCTGTCCGTCCGTCTGTCCGTCTGTCCGTCTGTTTCTACGCAAACTAGTCTCTCAGTTTTAAAGCTATCGGGCTAAAACTTTCCCAAAAGTCTTCTATCTATTGCAGGTAGTATATAAGTCGGAACGAGCCGGATCGGACAACTATATCATATAGCTCCCATAGGAAGGATCGGAAAAAAACGGTAAAAAAAAATCTAGCTTCGATGTTTTTTGAAGTATTACCTTCTAATCTTGGGAATATAAGTTTTTAATTATTTCTGAATTTCGAATAAAATTTTATCAAAATCAGACGACTATATCATATAGCTGCCATAGGAACGATCGGAAAATTAATGGGAATATAATAGGAAATAAATTATTGCTTCGTTGGTTTTTATTGTATTCTCTTCTACTCTGGGATATGACTCTTTTCAAATATTTCCGAATTTCGATTTTAATTTTATCAAAATCGAACTACTATATCATATAGCTGCCATAGGAACGATCGGAAATAAGAGAAATAATGGGAAATTTAACATTTTTGCGATTTGTAAATTAATAGGAATGATCTGCAAGGGTATATAAGCTTCGGCTGGCCGAAGCTAGCTTCCTTTCTTGTTTTTTTTTAAATCGCGCGATTTTTAAAAAAAAATTGCTCGCCTGCGGCGCAGCTTGACCTTTCCATCGTTAAGCATGTTAAATATTATATATTTATGAATTCATTAATATTCTATTTGTTTGGAAAGAATGCAGTTATTTACCTCCTCAAAATATTGAATATAAATAACAAGTAGCTGTTTAAAGCACCCTTTTGGAACTATTTTAAAAGTTCCGTCCATTAGGAATCTTCTATTCTGTGGAGGTATGTTTTCTTTTATTCCACTTATTATTTTTAAAGAGGAAAATATGCAAAAAGCTTGTTTTTCCTCCTCGAATATACAAGCGGTAAAGAATGGCAGTGGATTTGACATATCCTTGGTTAGACCAAAAGAAGTCCACACATGCTGAAAATTGAATGCCTCTATAACTTGCACTGGAAGTTGAGGTGAAGTAATGAAGGTTTGGCTAGCGATATATTGTAAGCCGCGTCGAATTTTGCCAAACTCAATGTTTTTTGTATCTTCTGGGAACCTACAAAATAATTAATATTTTATAAAGTTGCATAAGCACAATATCAATAAATACCTTTCGCAGGTATTACGATACGCTGATCGAATGCCACTGATGGCACTATTTTCTGCTCCTAGAACGCCATTTACGTTAGAACATTGTTGTTTCATATCATTTAGAGCCATTATTTTTAAATACGCCTCTTCCTCGTTTTCATGGTTATGTTCAATAAATTTTGTAGGCAGTTCGCAGGTACCGTTTTCCAAAAGATTTAACCGAGCGCGGCAAGTTTTTTTTCGGCATTCTAGTTTTGTTATATTATTATAACTCGATTTTTTCATATACAACATTTTTTGCTCTCTAACATAAAACAAATGGCCAGTTCGGCGTAGACCTATAATTCTCTCGCACTCCATAGTTCACGTACACGTCGCGCAATGTAAATAAGCGAACTGAGCGACTTACTAGTAAACCAAGGCTAGGTTATGATGTGATAGCTGTCAGGCGTTGCCTGGCACACTTAGACCTATTTTCTGTCAAACAAGAAAAATGAAATAAGTCCCCAAAAATTGGGTTTGGGGACTTATTTCATATCCACTTTTGGGAACTTATTGCATATGAAATAAGTCCCCAATTTTTTTCCCCAAAAAATGAAATACTTCCCCAAAATGACATCTAAAATCGTTGTTGTTGTCCCCATACAAATTTTTGGGGACTTATTTCATTTATTTTTTGGGGACTTATTTCTTGGGGACTTATTTCGCAGAGCCGTTGAACATGGCTACGGACGAACATGGCAAGACAAGTACTAAGATTGCCAATATCTTTTAATTGGACAGTCCGATTTAAACAAACTTTACTGAGTTTGATAGGTATTGATGAGTAGAACAAAGTTGCCAAATAAACTTTTTGTCTATCTCTTGTAGTTTTCGAGAAAATCGAGTTTATATCTGAAAATAGCGGTCGAACATGGCTACGGACGAACATGGCAAGACAAGTACCTAAGATTGCCAATATCTTTTGATTGGACAGTCCGATTTAAACAAACTTTACTGAGTTTGATAGGTATTGATGAGTAGAACAAAGTTGCCAAATAAACTTTTTGTCTATCTCTTGTAGTTTTCGAGAAAATCGAGTTTATATCTGCAAATTGCCAATATCTTTTGATTGGACAGTCCGATTTAAACAAACTTTACTGAGTTTGATAGGTATTGATGAGTAGAACAAAGTTGCCAAATAAACTTTTTGTCTATCTCTTGTAGTTTTCGAGAAAATCGAGTTTATATCTGAAAATAGCGGTTGAACATGGCTACGGACGAACATGGCAAGACAAGTACCTAAGATTGCCAATAACTTTTGAGTGGACAGTCCGATTTAAACAAACTTTACTGAGTTTGATAGGTATTGATGAGTAGAACAAAGTTGCCAAATAAACTTTTTGTCTATCTCTTGTAGTTTTCGAGAAAATCGAGCTTATATCTGAAAATAGCGGTCGAACATGGCTACGGACGATAATGGCAAGACAATTACCTAAGATGGCCAACAAACAATAGAACAAAACAGTAGAACAAAGTTGCCAAATAAACTTTTTGTCTATCTCTTGTAGTTTTCGAGAAAATCGAGTTTATATCTGAAAATAGCGGTTGAACATGGCTACGGACGAACATGGCAAGACAAGTACTAAGATTGCTAATAACATTTGAGTGGACAGTCCGATTTAAGCAAACTTTACTAAGTTTGATAGGTATTGATGAGTAGAACAAAGTTGCCAAATAAACTTTTTGTCTATCTCTTGTAGTTTTCGAGAAAATCGAGTTTATATCTGAAAATAGCGGTCGAACATGGCAACGGACGAACATGGCAACAGAAGTAGCTAAGATTGCCAATATCTTTTGATTGGACAGTCCGATTTAAACAAACTTTACTGAGTTTGATAGGTATTGATGAGTAAAACAAAGTTGCCAAATAAACTTTTTGTCTATCTCTTGCAGTTTTCGAGAAAATCGAGTTTATATCTGAAAATAGCGGACAAACATGGCAAGACAAGTACCTAAGATTGCCAATATCTTTTGATTGGACAGTCCGATTTAAACAAACTTTGCAGAGTTTGATAGGTATTGATGAGAAGAACAAAGTTGCCAAATAAACTTTTTGTCTATCTCTTGTAGTTTTCGAGAAAATCGAGCTTATATCTGAAAATAGCGGACGAACATGGCAAGACAAGTACCTAAGATTGCCAATATCTTTTGATTGGACAGTCCGATTTAAACAAACTTTACTGAGTTTGATAGGTATTGATGAGTAGAACAAAGTTGCCAAATAAACTTTTGTCTATCTCTTGTAGTTTTCGAGAAAATCGAGTTTATATCTGAAGATAGCGGACGAACATGGCAAGAAAAGTACCTAAGATTGCCAATATCTTTTGATTGGACAGTCCGATTTAAACAAACTTTACTGAGTTTGATAGGTATTGATGAGTAGAACAAAGTTGCCAAATAAACTTTTTGTCTATCTCTTGTAGTTTTCGAGAAAATCGAGTTTATATCTGAAAATAGCGGTCGAACATGGCTACGGACGAACATGGCAAGACAAGTACTAAGATTGCCAATAACTTTTGAGTGGACAGTCCGATTTAAACAAACTTTACTGAGTTTGATAGGTATTGATGAGTAGAACAAAGTTGCCAAATAAACTTTTTGTCTATCTCTTGTAGTTTTCGAGAAAATCGAGTTTATATCTGAAAATAGCGGTCGAACATGGCTACGGACGAACATGGCAAGACAAGTACCTAAGATTGCCAATATCTTTTGATTGGACAGTCCGATTTAAACAAACTTTACTGAGTTTGATAGGTATTGATGAGTAGAACAAAGTTGCCAAATAAACTTTTTGTCTATCTCTTG
>JBAMCF010001126.1:0-111344 GCA_037075285.1 Drosophila lutescens
TAGCTGTTGCTTAGCAATTTTTGCGTTTGTTATTAATTTTGCGACACTAGAAGTTCCTGAAGCTAAACTTCCTATAGCACTTAATGCTGGGTACCATTGGTAAAAAACCTGCCATTTTGGGTACATTAATTATTCGAGGAAAAGGCTATGTATTGCTTTATTGCATTAACCACATCCAGAGGTTTTCGATTTTTCAATTCCCGACTAGCTTCTCTTACAACAGATGATGGTCTATTTATTTTCATCCTCCTACGCCTCCTCTTCTTCGGTTTTTTCTTATTTCGCTTCCGAACACTCATTCCAAAATGTTTCTTAGCTTTCATAATGTTAGTTACAAAATATGCTGCTGCTCGCTCCTTAAGAGAACTATCCTTCGCCTTTACTCGCTCCCAAGCCTTGTTAATTAATGCAGAATCTGCCTTATGTCGATTGCTTAGATCCTTGGTTTGTGAATAGGCAATATCGTGAACCTTGCAAGCTTCATCCAACTGATTAATTCCGTGATCTCCACGCTGTAATCGCTCTGCAAGCTTTGTACCGGGTCCACAATAGTTATATCCAGGAATATGAAACTCAATCGGAAGAGAATCTATTAACTTATTAATAAGACCACTTCCACGTTTACGATGTAAATAATGACTGATGTGATTATAAAAACGTTTCCCCATTATATATTGTATTTATTCATTGAAGATTTATCACGGAATAAACATATTTATATTAGGATGCGATTAATAAAGCAAAAAAATAACATTCTTGTTCGTAACATTGAGAACGTGAACAATGTTAAACAACCACCACGTCACAGTGAATTATTACCAAACACAATTAGAGCTCTTGTGGTTGGTCCATCCAACTGCGGGAAAACTAATATAATGACCAGTCTAATTGAGAGTCCAAATGGTTTGAGATTTGAAAATATATACGTGTTTTTGAAGAGTCTATACCAACCGAAATATGATTACTTGGAAAAAATGAAATATGATTATTTAATAAAACCGATTAAGGGTATGGGATATCATACATTCTCTCAGAACGAAACTGTTTTAGCACCCACCAAAGCAAAAAATAATTAAATCATGATTTTCGATGATGTGGCTTGTGAGATTTTGTATGGGCCGTCACAAAAATATTGATTCTTTTTATTTGTGTCAAACATATACACGGATACCAAAACATCTTATACGGGACAATGCAAATGTAATTATTATGTTTAAAAAGGATGATTTAAATATGCGACACATATTTCGGGATCATATTATGCCTGACATGAAATATGTGACATTTACGAAAATTTGTCAAAAATGTTGGGATGATAAATATGGATTTTTATTTACAAGAAAGGATGACAATGTTGATAAGGAACGATATTGAAAAGGATTTTATCAATTTATTGTTCTTTAATTTTAATATAAGTTTGGGGCGGGGTTGTATGTCACCCAGTGAAACAACAGATTTCAAAATGGTAAGATCATTGACTCTATCAGTGAATGGAAATAGTTCCGTTATAAACACAGTTTATTTCCCACCAATTGAATTAATCGGGGAATATGAGTGTGCGCTAATTGAGTTTAACATGTACAACACAATTCCCAACGTGGATGTAAATAACAATCTCTTTCATATTAGTGATAAAGTAATTATTATTCCCACAGGCTCCTATGAACTCAACGATATTTCTCAATTTATTTACAAAAAGTTAAAGGATTATAATCTAAGGGCCGCTTTCTCGTCCGTACTTTAGTTTGCCTGCCGGGACAACGGGGCGATAAACCAAAAATCGTTTACTCGTCCTTATGTTAGCGCAAGTAGCGGCAAATTTTGTCTCGGTACTTCATCCACCGTGCCAAATTTTTGCGGTTGGATTGTGCGCAAGTGTTGCCAGACATTCGAGCGTTGTCAATTTGGTTCCACTCTTCATTCGAAAACAGCTGATTCTATTTGATTCTAAATATGAATCAAAATTGTTCAAGTCATCCAATTTATTTTACAATGAATTCCCGAGCGATTTACTATTTACCATTACTATTTACTATTTACACTATTTGCTTTGCAAAAAATTGTTTTGCGACTTGAATCTAATGTAAAGAAGTAAGAGCATTCATTTGGTTTAACTAATTCCATATAATCAAAAACCATTATTACAGGGAAACGACAATACAGCCATGGGTTAAGCTTCTAATAGCTCTTAGATTCTACGCAAGCGGCAGTTTTCTTATAACTGTAGGCGATTTTTGTGGTGTTAGCGTGGCTACAGCCAGTCGAGTTGTAAGGGAAGTTTCTTTTGCTATAGCGTCCTTATCAAAACAATTTATTTTGTTTCCAGGTGACGGCGTCAGACTTCTTGTTTTCTAATATGTTTTTGTTCTCCGAAACCAATTCTACAAGAATGGTCTCCTGTTCATCGGTATAATTTTTACCGCGAAACTTCTTTTCTGCCGACATTGTTTTTTTTATTAGTTTGAAATGTTGTTTATATCAGCAGCTGTTAGTATGACTGTTTTATGGTATTTTTCGATAGTTTTTCGATTAATTTTTGACAATTAGTTAACTCTTCTGATGTGGGGTTGCCACCTAGTCTCAAATTAGTGCTCCTTTTATTTGTAGTTTTATTGGGTGGGCAAGAAAGTCATGTCGTTTTTTTTAGTAATCGTTTTTAGTCTTATTTATTTATTTAGTCTTATAATCGAGCACCAGGGTCACACTTTTTAGTATCGTTTTAAAGCTTATTGTCTTAGGTACTATCGATGAAAATTTGGTAATTATTCGATAACATTTGTGGAAGCTATAGCAAATTAAACATGGAGGATCAAAGTGAGCATTTTCGGCATATTTTGCTTTTTTATTTCCGAAAAGGAAAAAAGCGGCCGAAGCTCGTGAAAAATTGTGCGAAGTGTATGGTAAAGATGCCATGAGTGATCGCCAATGTCAGCGCTGGTTTGCCAAATTCAGGCTTGGAGATTTTGGAGTTAAAGACGCCCCACGTTCTGGTCGACCATCGGCCGTTTTTGACGAACAAATTCAGGTTTTGCTGGATGAAAACCGGCGTTATTCAACGCGGGAGATGTCAGAGAAGCTCAGTGTGTCGCATACAACGGTTGAAAACCATTTGAAGAAACTTGGCTACGTAAACAAGCTCGATGCTTGAGTTCCGCATAACTTAAAGGAAATCCGCTTCCGATAATGCTGTCAACATTTTAAAAAATAATTCGATTCGTTTGGAATGCAATATTGTGAGTGGTTCTTACGTTAATAATATACCAAATCACGTATTACATGAATTTGCAATTTCGGTTCCACCGGGCTATAAAATGACTGTGACACCACACAATCTCATCTATTTACCTATTAACTGCAGAGAAATAAGTACTCTCTCAATACATATCGTTGATCAGAACGGAGATTTATTGAATTTGCGTGGTGAAAACGTATCAATTCGCATACATATTCGAGCAATAGAATGACATTTTTTACAATAAAAGCATCGGTATACTTCATCAACCGCGCACTAGCAGTTGTAAAGCTAAAGGAAAAGGATTAAATCGAAAGGGTCTTACATTGAAAAACAAATTGTTTTTAAAATCACTGGGCTTCAAAATTCAAATCTGATAATAATAATAAGCACTTAAAAATGAATGAAATTTTAAATGTTCGTGAGAGACTGTTTTCAGATGAAAGTATTTCGAAAAAGGAATATCACACATATTCCTCATATCATCAAACATTTAAAGCAAACGATGAAATACGTATATGTATTCAAAATCAGGACTTGTATGTACTCCCTTACGAAAGCTATCTTAATTTTCAAGGAGTTGTTAAGAGAGTAGCAGTCGATGGTACAAGCATCACTGATAATATCGATGTTACGTTTCGCAATAATTGTATGGCAAATTTTATTGATGAAATTAGATATGAAATAAATGGATACGAAATTGATAAAACACGGTTTGTTGGCATGAGCAGGACACTTAAAAATAATCTATCGGTAAATCGTCAGGATAGTCGCAAACTTTTAAATGCTGGACGGAGTGGTGGAAATGATTTTAATACAAAAGCTAATTTTAATTTTTCGCTACCCATAAAAAATTTATTGGGCTTTGCTGAGGATTATAGAAAAGTTTTATTGAATTGTAAGCATGAACTTGTACTGTTGCTGACAAAAATTCTGGATGATGTATATGTTAAAAACAAAGCAAACCATACATATGTTTTTTAAATGACTAATATTAGCTGGAAAATTCCTCATTTAACACCCAGTGATGCGGCAAAAATTAAAATGTATGATATAATAAAGAGTGGCGTAAATTTACCGAAAGCTTTCCGTAGTTGGGATACATACATTAACCCAAAACTGATACAGGGTACTCAACACGTCTGGAATCTGAAAATAGGATCTAATAGAGAACGACTGAGATTTGCCATTATAGCCTTCATGTTGGATGGAGAACTAACTACTAATAATTTATCCAACCTGAAGGTCCACTTGAATTCAGAAACGTATCCATATGATGACTTAAATGTAAACTTTGAAAATGACAAATGATATGTATGCAAGGTTTCAAAAGAGTTATTACAACCGCCCAGCAGAACCATTTTTATCACCGATAGAATTTAAAAGTAAACCTATTATTGTAGTTGACCTTTCATATCAAAATGGAACAGTTAAATCGGGACCTATCGACGTGAGAATTTCAATCGATTTAAAAAAAGCATATTGTCTTCTTATTCACGATCGTTTAGTTGAGTATAGTCCTTTAAGTGGGTTAGTTCAAAGAATTGTCTAACAACATAACAACCACATAAAATGGGGAAAGATCTAGTTGCAATTGATGTACAAGGATTTTTTGATAACAACGACAAGTTCATTCTAAAGGAAATTGGAGTTGTATTTAGCAAAGAAAATAATTTTAACAATACTTTCGTTATACAACCTCCATTTGATTTCACTCGTCTTAATAACAAGTCACGAAAAACTGCTCTCTGGCTCACCAAAAACCATCATAAAACGATGAAATAAACAACTTTAAGCAAACAAGAAAATATATTAAACAAATCACATCGGGAAAGGAGGTTTTATGCAAAGGAATTGAAAAGAAACGTTTTCTAGAAATATTTCTCAGATCACCGCACATAAGAGATGTTGAGGAATTGGGTTGCCCACAATTAAACAGCGTAAACATAAACCAATTCCCTTTTTGCTCAATACATATTAAAATTGGTATTTGTGCTCTAAATAATGCACACAATATTTTAAACTTTTGGAATGGAACTATGGTCTAACACATATACATTACAATGGATAACAGACAAAGTGGATTAATAAGCCGAATCAATAATTTCACATCCCAATTTGGTGAGGAAATTTTTAAAGAAGATTTTAAATATCTCATTGATACAAGGAATATGTTTATGGATAAAGGAGAAGACGATCTTAACAAAACGGTATATGGCGATCATTTTACGTTTTGTAATAATGGAATCGGGGAAGATGCGTGTGCCTGCTTTTTCTATAAAAATCATGGAGACGGAGCCTTAAAACTAATGTCATCATATTTAGTGTATAAGAAAAGCCTGTTACAAATTTCCAAATAAACATGACCTAAATTAAAATTTGCATATTCTTTGTTTTGGGTGGGTGTTTCTCAGTGGCAAGCAAAAGGGATCCCCTATACAAGGTTGTTTGCTTTCAGCTATTTCTTTTGAGTGTTCGTTATGCTAATCAAGTTACCACGTCCACGTGTGAACGTGTCAACAGCCTGTGACATTTTCTAGATCGGTCTAGATCTAGTAACGGTCACCCGTCACACCCCGTTTAACTAGGATCCCGGATTTCTGGATATAAGCAACGGTCACCCGTCACGCACCCATTAACATCTTTCCCGCCTTATTAGGTTCCCTCCCCTCGTTTCATCCAATTTTCTAGATCTTAGTAACGGACACCCGTCCCACTTTCACCCCATTTTCTAAATCTATTAACGGACACCCGTCACACTTTCACCCCATTTTATACATCTTAGTGACGGTCACCCGTCAGACCCCAGGAACTTCTTCCCGCCTTAAGGTTCCCTCCCCTCGTTTCATCCGATTTTCTAGATCTTAGTAACGGTCACCCGTCACACCCCGCTTAACTATGATCCCGGATTTCTGGATATAAGCAACGGTAACCTGTCAACTTATTACCATAATTAACGATCACTCGTCACGCACTCGAGAACATTCTTGTAACCACTTAGAACTCTGGATAGGATTTCTGGATAGGATTTCTGGATATAAGCAACGGTAACCTGTCAACTTATTACCCTAATTAACGATCACTCGTCACGCACACGTGAACATTGTTGTAACCACTTAGAACTCTGGATAGGATTTCTGGATAGGATTTCTGGACAGGATTTCTGGATATAAGCAACGGTCACCTGTCACCTTAACCTAATTTATTACCATAATTAACGATCACCCGTCACGCACCCATTAACTTTAATTACCCCCACACCTGTCACCTTGACCTAATTTATTACCCTAATTAGCATAATTAATTGCCTCCCCCTCCACTTTAGATTCAGAACCCCCATTTATAGATACATTATGTTTCTTATATAATGGTATCAGACGCTTTTTTAGACACTCTCTCATATAAACATCAGCGTTTATTGTTCCTTTTATGAAGAAAGAGCTGGTACTTAAGCCACAGGTGCAAATGGCCTGCCATATAAGCACTTTCTCGCCAAATTTTTCAGAGTGCATTTTGGATAACGAGTCGTCAACAGCCCCACCTTTAACTTTCGTGTTAAATTGAAGTCCTGGTAATGTTTTTGAGTCCATTTTAACATAAGTTTCGTCGTCCATAATAATGCATTCCACTGCATCTGTGAGCAAGCGATCATAAAGCTTTCTCGCTCTCTTTTTGCCGACTTCCATTTCTCGCAGACTTTTTTTTTGCAACTTTATGATTTTTATATGTTTTTAAATTATGCCGCCGCGTTATTCTTTGTACCATACTTGTACTTGTATGTGCTTTTTTAGCCAAATCACGAATAGACATTTCATTATTTTTGTGGATTAAGGCCAATACTTTTTTATCAACACTTTCATCTTTAGGATCCTTTTTTCGTCCAGTTTTTGGTAAATAGTTAACAGAACACGTCTCCCCAAACTTTATTATAATGTTTTTAACACTATTAACACTAACTTTATAGCGTTTAGCTAATTGTCTGTACGAAACACCTTTTTCGGTGCAGGAATTGTGCAGGAATTTGTTTGCGAACTTGCTCTTTGATTCGAGGCATTCTCGAAAGTAAAGGACAGATAGTGAAAATAGAATATGTAAACAAAGCAGAATTAATGAAGCTTTCAAACGGTACATTCCCAGCACGATCGAAAGCTCGCTTTTGGAGAAATTTGCGTTAAAAAGTGTGCAGTTTCTTTGCGGTACATTCCCATTGCACTAGAAACGTCGGTGGCATTGTCTTTATCCTCGCCCAGGTTTGGGCTTGAAGCACGCGACGCGAAGTGCATTTCCAGGGACTTAACTTTTCCCCAGATTACTTCGGGCAGCTCCGAATACTTGACGAAGGCGGCGAAATTTTTCTGTAGATCCTCGACGAGGCCATCTGACTGAAACCCAAACTCTCCGGCAAATGCTAATAATTCCTCCTTGCGACGGGAATATATCCAAGTTGTTCCCACCCCAGGATTCTTAAGTCTAATTGGAACAGACTCACCAGGATCATTTTCTGCCCCTTTGTTCTACGCTTGGGCATTTTCTCCGACCGTGGCTGGCATCTTGTCTTCTGTTTACTTATTTTTAGTTTTTTTATTAACTTTGTATTGTTCGTTTGTTTTGTTGTGCTTACGAATTTCTGCTATTCTTGTATTTTCACTTTTGATTTTTTATGGTTTTATTTTTCTTGGTTTTAGTGTATTTAACTTTTGAAATTTTAATTAATTTTCTGATTTAATTAATTCACTGTTTTGTTTTATTTTATTTTATTAATTCTATTTTATTTTATATTTCACTGTTTTACTCGCTTGTGTTACTTGTCGGTACTGCGGCTACTCGTGGGCTGCCTGCGTTTCACTCGGTCGCGTTACTCTGCGTCACGAATTGCGTTTTATAGCGTCACTGACCACGTGGTACTGGGCGTTTATCAAGATTTTCGCATCAATTATCGGTGCCCCGAAACGGCATTTAACTTTTTTTCCAAAAATTTAACCTGCTCTACAAGGTGGTATTTTCCTAGGATTTTACCCTACAATACCCTGTTCTGGCGCCACTTGTACACCGGCGTTCTCTGGGAGATAGGTATTACCTTAGCCACGCCTGAGGGATCACTAACTATAAGGTCAGGGACGATTAGGGTTATTTTCAAAGAACTACACCGCCATCGAATACACGAAGGGTCTGTGGGTTATAATTACGAAGTTTTACTTTATTTTTCTTGTCCTGGTCTATTTTCCTGCTGCTGCACCGAGTTCTTAGTATCTAAGCCACGCAGGCTGTAACGCGCGTTGATTCCTGATTCACGAGGATTTATTTTGTGAAGTTGCGCATAACACGTCTGCTCCCTTCTGCTGTCCGCAATTAAGAAACCTAAGGATTTCGATTAGGTTTAAATTAAATATTATTAACGGATAATACTTCTATACTTTTATTCTCACCCTTGGCACACTTTTTTAGCACCTTTATGCTGTTTTCACCCTAACACAAGTGTTTCCTCTTCTTAGCTAACCTAACTTTACTCTCTTCTGAAAAAAAATGTTCCTTACTTTACTTACTTACTTTAACTTCACTTTTTCTTATTAAAACTTGTTTGTCACCTTGACCCAACTTATCCTCGCTAAAGTCCAAACGAACCTTACCTTTCTCATCTTCACCCTTTCTTTACATTACTTTTACCCTAATCTATCTAATACCTCCTTAATCGCAACTTAACCCCGCACTAACCTCACCTTATTCCCACCTTAACTCCACCGTTCTGGTAGCCTAAAATTATCATTTTGGTTAACTAAGCGAATGCAGAGAAAAACTCTTACTATTTTTTTTACTGTTTTTTTCGAACAGATCTAACCCCCAAAAACCTTAAAAGCTTAAAAAAGAATATATAAAAAATAACACACACCTATGAAAGGCTACGGACAAAATGGTTTAAGCGAAAAACGGATCCGCCCGCAGGATCGGTAAACAAAAAAAGAAGTGGCCCAATGTCGGCTGGGGATCAACAGCTGGAGTTAAATATTTTCGGAAATAAGGAAAATTAAAAAAAAACGCACATAAAGCTCCAACTCTTTTTAGTGAAAACTGTGGATGTAATTCGACGTGTGAGCCTTTTGGAGGCGCAATTTTCCAACAATTTCCACCCCGCCTTTAACACAATTTAAAACCAACTTTTTTTAATTTTTGTGGGTATGTTTTGGCTAGTACAATTTCCAGATTATCAACGTTGTGCGAATACTACCTTTTCTTAAATTGGAATGTTATTTGTGTACGCAAATATTATTGCACGCATTCTATTGTCTTAAAGTACAAAAATGCATATGTACGTATGTATACGTATATCTCAATAGTTTCTGTAATTTTTTTTACAGATTTCGAGTAGAGCCCAGAAACTAAAACTTTTTAATATTTTACGGGATACATACACATTTTGATTTAGAATTGCGTCCATTAGGTGATCCGTTATTTTATCCTTATTTAATCATTACATGCCAATTTGTCGATGTGTGTGTGTGTCATTGCGTTTCTTACATTCAAATGTGACGACTGAAAGTTTTTCCCTTGAAAACCAATCTTATTTTTTTTTAATCAAAACGAAAATTTCTTTTGCTTTTTACGTGTTGGATACACACTTTGACTTAGAATTGCGTCAATTAGGTAATACGTTTTAGTATCCAATAGTAAAATTTTGATCAGGTGTTTCCAAACCAGAAAAAAACATCTCTTTCGCTTTAAATGACTCTATCTCTGCTCTCTACTCTCTCGCTCTGCTTCTGCTGACATTGTTTTTGTGAGAGCTGTGTTCGGAATTCGTTCGTAAGTGCTGCGAACTGCCGAAGCATACAAAAACCAAAAACAACGTGCTGCCAAAAAAGTCCCCGCAACCCCCGCAATCTTACAACAAAAATCATATAAAATCAACCGTGGGTCCCAAAAAAAAAAAAATTCCTTACTGATTGTATGGCATAGCTCCATAAAATAAACCAAAAACGGATCCGATCGCATAATCGGTGCGAAAAAATTAATTAAGTGCCCCAACCGGAAGTCGGTTGGGGCTCATCTTCTGGGCTTTCAAAGATTTCGACAAATAAAGCTTAAAATAAAAATATCAACTTGTTTGGTTGAAAACTGTGGGAATGGTTGATGTTTTAATCAAGCAATTCCGCATTTTTCGAGAGTCCTGGGAGTCCTTAGGAGCCGAATTTTAAAAAATCCTTTCTTAGTGCACACCTCCTCTAACACACGATTCAGACCCAATTTTTTCCAGAATTTTGGGTCTTATGGTTTGGGCTGGGGGAACATGACGCAAATCGACATCTACTCTTTTATAGTAATACTCGACTAGCAATACCCAAAGCGACGTTGTCCGCTAATTTTAGCAAAGAATATCCGAGTAAAATCCCGCCTAACCTTAGCTAAACAGTAAACCCACCTAGAACGCACTAATATTCTATCCATATCCTCCTAACCATAACATACCTTACCTTAACACCGCATTAACCCTAATATTACTTCACCTTAACCCCACCTATTTTATTCTCACCCTTGGCACACTTTTTTAGCACCTTAATGCTGTTTTCACCCTAACACAAGTGTTTCCTCTTCTTAGCTAACCTAACTTTAGTCTCACCTGAAAAAAAAATGTTCGTTACTTTACTTACTTACTTTAACTTCACTTTTTCTTATTAAAACTTGTTTGTCACCTTGACCCAACTTATCCTCGCTAAAGTCCAAACGAACCTTACCTTTCTCACCTTCACCCTTTCTTTACATTACTTTTACCCTCATCTATCTAATACCTCCTTAATCGCAACTTAACCCCGCACTAACCTCACCTTATTCCCACCTTAACTCCACCGTTCTGGTAGCCTAAAATTATCATTTTGGTTAACTAAGCGAATGCAGAGAAAAACTCTTACTATTTTTTTTACTGTTTTTTTCGAACAGATCTAACCCCCAAAAACCTTAAAAGCTTAAAAAAGAATATATAAAAAATAACACACACCTATGAAAGGCTACGGACAAAATGGTTTAAGCGAAAAACGGATCCGCCTGCAGGATCGGTAAACAAAAAAAGAAGTGGCCCAATGTCGGCTGGGGATCAACAGCTGGAGTTAAATATTTTCGGAAATAAGGAAAATTAAAAAAAACTCCAACTCTTTTTAGTGAAAACTGTGGATGTAATTCGACGTGTGAGCCTTTTGGAGGCGCAATTTTCCAACAATTTCCACCCCGCCTTTAACACAATTTAAAACCAACTTTTTTTAATTTTTGTGGGTATGTTTTGGCTAGTACAATTTCCAGATTATCAACGTTGTGCGAATACTACCTTTTCTTAAATTGGAATGTTATTTGTGTACGCAAATATTATTGCACGCATTCTATTGTCTTAAAGTACAAAAATGCATATGTACGTATGTATACGTATATCTCAATAGTTTCTGTAATTTTTTTTACAGATTTCGAGTAGAGCCCAGAAACTAAAACTTTTTAATATTTTACGGGATACATACACATTTTGATTTAGAATTGCGTCCATTAGGTGATCCGTTATTTTATCCTAATTTAATCATTACATGCCAATTGGTCGATGTGTGTGTGTGTCATTGCGTTTCTTACATTCAAATGTGACGACTGAAAGTTTTTCCCTTGAAAACCAATCTTATTTTTTTTTAATCAAAACGAAAATTTCTTATGCTTTTTACGTGTTGGATACACACTTTGACTTAGAATTGCGTCAATTAGGTAATACGTTTTAGTATCCAATAGTAAAATTTTGATCAGGTGTTTCCAAACCAGAAAAAAACATCTCTTTCGCTTTAAATGACTCTATCTCTGCTCTCTCGCTCTGCTTCTGCTGACATTGTTTTTGTGAGAGCTGTGTTCGGAATTCGTTCGTAAGTGCTGCGAACTGCCGAAGCATACAAAAACCAAAAACAACGTGCTGCCAAAAAAGTCCCCGCAACCCCCGCAATCTTACAACAAAAATCATATAAAATCAACCGTGGATCCCAAAAAAAAAAAAAAATTCCTTACTGATTGTATGGCATAGCTCCATAAAATAAACCAAAAACGGATCCGATCCCATAATCGGTGCGAAAAAATTAATTAAGTGCCCCAACCGGAAGTCGGTTGGGGCTCATCTTCTGGGCTTTCAAAGATTTCGACAAATAAAGCTTAAAATAAAAATATCAACTTGTTTGGTTGATAACTGTGGGAATGGTTGATGTTTTAATCAAGCAATTCCGCATTTTTCGAGAGTCCTGGGAGTCCTTAGGAGCCGAATTTTAAAAAATCCTTTCTTAGTGCACACCTCCTCTAACACACGATTCAGACCCAATTTTTTCCAGAATTTTGGGTATTATGGATTGGGCTGGGGGAACATGACGCAAATCGACATCTAATCTTTTCTAGTAATACTCGATAGATAATCCAAGCCAAAGTCGGAAAATTGTATGTACTTTTCGGTTTTTTATAAAAAAAAAAAAAAAATAGAAGAGGCTGCAGCAGTGCTGCCATTTTAGCCATTAGGTGGCTATTTAAAGCCACTTTAAAAAGTTAGAAAATTTTGAAATTGTGGTTCGAATTTCCTCGTCTGTTGCAAAATCGAACGGAGTAAATCGGCTTACCAGATCATCTGCAAATACATCTGCTATATCGGAATCACTGTGAGCCCAAGTGCCATAGCTTCGTTTCAGAGAAAAGAGGTGAAGTGGTTGTCTTTTCAGATTTCGTGTGCATTTCCAAAATGCAAAACCATGATCCTGGTTGGCACTGAGATGATTTACAAAAAATTCAGATTTTGCCAATCGAAGGTCTTTTCTGAGTTCTGACACGGGAACCCTTCACCTTGCCAAGTCCAGGGTATGCCTTGTCCTCATCCAAACGCGGCGATGTGTACGACCTTTTCTGGCCAAGACTGCAATTTTAGGTATCGAAGAAGCCCATGTTGGCGGCGGAATAGGTACACTTCTAGCAGGAGGCGCAGCTTGATGGATCTTGTCTACCAAAACCTGAGCAAACGAATCAACGTCATCCGTAGTGACAAGCGGAGGGTTATCTTTAAGCAAAGCAGGGAGACTGGCACTGAAACTTCTAATATCCGAGCCCCGAGGTAAAAGCCTACTTTTGGTGATGACCTGATAAGCAGCAATAGACAAATATATCAGAAGCGGAATAAGAACAGTCAGAGGATGGAAAGGTGGCTGCACTGGATACCTCTATACACTGCAAAATCAATAGCAGTTGGAAGAGTATCATTGATCCAGGGAAAATGCGTGGGTCCCCCAGTGGCCAGAATCTGAATGGTTGAGCTAGAGACAACAGACATCAGAGTGTTCCACGAGGGCAGGACCGTCTGCAACCCCAGAAGCTATAGTGTGCATTCCAATCACCTCCAATAAAAAAGCGACTACCCACAGAGACAAAAAGCCGCAGAAATTCCTCAGCTGACCACGAGTGACGATGACCAGGAAGACAGTATACAGCTCTAAACGAAATTCTTCCAAACGACGACACCAAACTTATAGCAATTGCTTGCAGGTGATGCTCAGTTATTGTGGTGCTCAGGTGATAGTCCAGGGACGATTTAACAATGATAGTAGCACCACCACGATTTCTATCATCGGGGTAGTTGACGCAGTGCACAGCATGTCCATCGATTCGAAAGAAAGAACGGCTGGTAAAATGAGTCTGAGACACGCTCTGTAGCATTTTCAGCGTCGTCGTCATGACTGACATCATTTGATCAAAGCGTTCCTGTAGTTTTTCAATTCCCGGCGCTTGGGCATTTACAGCAGCCTCTTGCTGCTTTTGTAAGTTATTAATAAATTCCAAGAGTCTGTCTTGAGCAGGTTTTTTCTACACCAGAGGCGTCAGCAGTATTTTCAAATTGGGCTGGCTTAGCGGACGCAACACATCTTTAAATAAATTTGATGACGTCAATGTAGCTTTTTGGACTGCCATCATCCACAGTAATTCTACAGGAGGATCGTCCTGTCGTCTTAAGGCGAAAGCCAGTAGTCACGGGTGATAGTAATCCTATCAGTTGGTTAAAATCCGTGACACCTCTTAATAAAAAGGGTGGAGGATGAGGTTCTCGCTTCTTATTCCTGGTTTGGGCAGATGCATTGGCTGAATACATCGAGCAGTGATCAGCTTGAGGCAAGATTGTATCGCCAGTAGAGTTCATTGTATCTTCATTATCAGAAAGAATATCAAAACATAAATATGAGGATAAGGGCTTTTCTCTATTACAAGAGGGTGAAAGTAAGTTCACATTTACAACAGAAGCCTGAGGATGTTTTTGATCCTGGTCCGACTTTAGATGTGCAGACTTACGAGTACTACCATTGAATTTACCTGAGTGAAACGCTCTTCATCAGCAACACTCTTGCTAATCCATTTGTGGCTTATTTGCTTATTCAACTTCGCATCTACATTAATCATTTATGGATCTTCGTAAGCTGATTCATCAGAAACTTCAGAGAGACACCTATTAGCATCAAAGGCAGTTGCCTTGAAATTCATGGATGCCTTGATGCTTCTTTTACGACCTCATCGGTAATTACTGGCGGTCGGGTGACTTTGTTTTTAGCAGAGACTGAATGATTCGACCATGTGATTCGTTATTCGAGTGAGCTACCTTATTTTCACGACCGTCGGCGGTAGAGGCAGCTCGAAAATAATAGACATCCTGGCCCATTGGAGTTCTGGCATCCGACATTGCAACGGTCATACGGAAACTTATAGAATTCCTAAAAGAAACAGTTAGTGGAACAGCCGGCCTGCCAATAGCGTGGGCAAGGCAGGCAAAAGCTACACAACGCAGAATCAAAGAACCAAAAAATAAAGAAAAATCAAATTTTTGTTATTCGAGTGAGCTACCTTATTTTCACGACCGTCGGCGGTAGAGGCAGCTCGAAAATAATAGACATCCTTGCCCATTGGAGTTCTGGCATCCGACATTGCAACGGTCATACGGAAACTTATAGAATTCCGAAAAGAAACAGTTAGTGGAACAGCCGGCCTGCCAATAGCGTGGGCAAGGCAGGCAAAAGCTACACAACGCAGAATCAAAGAACCAAAAAATAAAGAAAAATCAAATTTTTATGCAAATTTCATGAAACATGGGATCTCCGAAAAACACAACCGGTTAGTGTGACACTAGAGTCGAAACAATCATAGATTTTTAAATGGACCTCTTTTACTTGTCTCCACAATGATTTTATGAAGTCATTGGAGGCTTGACCCTTTAAAGTGGCGTACGTCTTTAGCGCGCTGCTTAGGGATTCAACTTCCTCTCCTTGTTTTCGGCTAAGTGCAACTAACCTTTGTTCACTAGTGTCTGCTGAAGGCTGCTCGTTATCCTTGCCGTTAAATGTTTTTAAACTTGTTCTACGTTTCTAACCCGGTGGGTGCGTTTTATTCGCTTACGCTAGATACGCTCCGATTCGCAACCAGATTTGGTCAAGAAACTGAACAATAGGAAATGGTTGATAAAGGTCGTCGCCTGGTTGTCTAGCCCTTTATTAATGGAGTAGGGTTTCAAAGTGTCGTCTGTTGACAACTTTGAAAATTTATGCGGGACTGGATTTACGAATCCTTTCCTGCTGAGATCACGAACGATTTGATGGATGATGCTCGCCTTATTGACCAACCTTCCCAATTCCTTGTCCCAGAATCCCTATTTTACAACTACTCGAGTACAATCTAATCGTGCTTGTCAGTATAATTTTTAACTCGAAATTTATTTTCTGCAGACAGCTGTTATATTGTATTTTTCGATAATTTTCGACAATAACTTAACTCTTCTGAAGTGTGGCTGCCACTAATCGCAAAATGGAATGTGTTTATAAGGGACGGACGAGAAAACGAAAACTGATTTGTCGCCTTAAAATGTATCCTTCATTTAGCTCAATTATAATTTGTACTTTAGGAGAATAATTAAATATCACTTTTCTTTCAGTAAAATTTTTCCCCAAAAACAAATCACAGAAACCGTTTCAAAATTAAGTACAGGATTTTAAACCAGCCAAATAGTACGCTTCAAAACAAATGTTCCTTAGATCAGAGGAAATTTACTCCGAAACTTATAGAAAACTCTACAGATTTCGCGACACCTACAGTTTTGATGGGTTGGTTTCCAATCCAAATGGTCTGTTGGCTTATACTCCTAGAGTATAAGTGTATTTTGCATATGTCGGAAAATGTGTAACAGGTAGAAGGACGAGTTTTCGATCTTAAAAAGTATATATATTCATTATCAGGCTGTCTGTCTGCTCGTATGAAATTTGAAGTTGGGATTAACCATGCAGACTCCTGGGATTCCTGCGCACCTCAAGTATGTTTCATTAAGGTGCCCCTCTGACGCCAACTGTTTTGATACTAGAATAAAAATTTTAACTGATTGACCAAAAAACCGCCCACAGATTTGATGCTAAAATCAAATTTCAAACTGGAATGTATTTATTTTGTCAATACCTATCGATTGACGTTAAAAAAGATTGCCACTTCCACTCTAACGCCTACAAACGCCCTTAAAACTAAAACCTGTCCAGCGCCCACTATGCGTTGCATAGCAAGTGGTTCGACTGCCATCCGCTAGTAGGCGCAGTCGACAATTTGAAATTTGATCAGCAGAGTAAGCGTTAATGCTCGGTTTAAAGTTGGATAGCTGAGTAACGGATATCTCAAGGCACTGGACTATAGAGTTCACTTGTTTGTGGTACAATTGTATATACCCCTTAAATAAATAGTCGTCTCTCCTTAGTAAGTACCCTGTCGACCGAAAGAAGTTACATTATTAAGGCCTGCCAGACACTTTCCGTTGCAGATGCAACTCCCGCCCTACTAAAAACACACTCATAAGGTATACACATTTTTTAACACTTGTTTATTGCTTATTTCTGAAATTTTCAAAAACAATGGTTGAATTCAATGATTGGTAATTCAATAAATTGTAACTTTTATTTAACACAACAATTATTCGAAATCTAGTAGGCTTTGAGAGAGAGGTTCATAACTTAAGAGCCATTTTAGGAGAGCAAGTCAACATCATAACCTATTTTTAACTTCTGAGAGCAATTGTACTTAACTACATTTAAATCTTTAAAAATAACGAGCTGGTCATCTGACGATTCTACACAAAATGATATGAATGTATTATTTCTATTTTGTAATTAATTTAAAGTCATAGTAATTACAAATAAAACTTAATAAATAGTAGTTGAACAACAGCGAAGACATTTAAATTTAAACAAAGTATTTATAAAGGTCCAAAAAGATTAACTGCTGGGTGGTTGTCGGACGTGTTACCCAAAAATTGGCCATATAGTTCTTTGTAGCGATCTAACGAAAGTCCTCCACGTTTCCGATCCTCGTCCTAAATAATGAGAGGATTCTCCAATTAATTTGTACTTATTTTAAATATGTTATTTAACTTACATTTAACAATGTTTCGAAGGCTTTATCAATTGGAGTAATATCGTCGATGGCTACTCTAGTTATGCAGTTATATCGGTATTCGTTTACTCCAACTAATCCATCGCTGTCAATATCAAGAAGTTTGAAGTTTGATTCAATAAATGCTCTCATGGCCTTTAAAATAAGAAACAAAATAAATTTGTACAAAATTATATGACATAATGAGGTATAGTCAAATATTTAAATAATGTTGCGTTGGCTTATTAGTGCCCTCTTCTAACTTGTGGGTTGTGGGTTCGAGGTAAGCATCTCATCTTTCCGAAAAATACATCGCCCTAGGCCATAGCTCTGCTCGTTCCGAGATCGGTCGGCAAACACACCTCAATGAGCTGCCCCGTGCAAATTGCTCACACAAATGAATATAAAATTTTGATTGTATTGTATAAAGTATACATATCTTTGATCAGTTTATGTCCGTCCATTTTCGTATGTCCGTCTGAAGCAATACCGTGTGTAAGCACTTTTTTCCAGCTATCGATTTAAAACTTCCCAATCGACCCTGAATGGACGGCTATGTCCTACAACCTTATTCTTTAAGCAATTTTTCTCAAAGATACTTATCTTATATGAAAATATTAAATGATGCTATTTTTTCAAACCGCGATTTCACAAAAATCTCGCACGTTAAAATCAAAAACTAATTTTGCATATATGCTTATATATATAAAAATGTCCGTTTTGTTGTCCAGTGTAATTGTTATGTGGTTACATCGTATTTCTAAAAAATTGAAAAACTAAGTGATTACAATTAGTGATAATAATACGCGAATGTAATGTTAAAATCAGGCGAACGAAAAGCGCAAATGTAGTTACATATAAATGCATATTGGTAGTACATATGTTTGCATTATTTAACATGGATATTTATATATTTAAAAAGTGTGCAGGTTCTTTTCATAATGTCTTTTTATGTACTTTCATCTATTTACAGCATTATGAATGGTTTGTTTGTAAAGCCAAGTACTCAGTTCGGCTAAGAGTTTTACTAGTCGAAAAATATTAATCTTTTAGTGTGACCGAAGTTTTCGGAGTTCATCCGCAATATGAGCATGGCCTTACTCTCAATCAACTGGGTTTGTTGACAAACAGCAAACAAAACAACTGGCGCCTATTTTAAAATATGGGCGTTTCTTTTACAAACCGAACAACTTTTATTGGGTCACATATTTGATTTGCCTGAAACTTTTTTTACACGTACTATTCGGAAAATAAATAAACACGTGTATCAGGATTTGGCCGAAAAAATTATTTTTTTGTTTGAATTTTTTTTAAGTTTGCCAAAAATTGTGAAATTTTAAAAAGTACCCTCACCTTTCAAAATAAAATTTCTAAAAAAAAACAAGTTTTTAATTTCCTAAAAATAAAAACAAATTAAGATTTTAAAATATGTTTTAGCCATTGCCCCCACAAAAAAAATATTTTTTTATTTTATTTCAATATATGCGCCATATTGTTAGTTACAATTGGGTTTAAAAAAAGTTGGAGCCATTTTTAGTTTTTTAAATATCAAACGTTTTTTAAAAAGGCCTTTTAATGATTAAAAGTTAAGTTTTAAGTCTTTTGACAATTTCTGAATAACAAAAGTCTAAAAGTCATTTTTTAAATCTATAAAAAAACAAGAGAGAACGCTATAGTCGGGTGCCCCGACAATCAGATACCCGTTACTCAGGTAAAGGGAGTGCGAGGGAGATGGAGATAGAAACTTTGAACACGCATAACTTTTTAACGAATGGTCCGATTTGAAAAATTTCTTCTACATTTCGATAGGTATTGATAAACACAATAAAACTGCATTTTTACTTTTCCGAAATATTGAAATTTTTAAAATCGTATATGGGCGATTGTGGGCGTTAGAGGGGCGTGGCACCTTTTTGAAACAAACTTGCGCTGCGTAGGAACTCCTAGAATCTGCATGCAAAATGCCAATCTTCTAGCATTTATAGTTTCCGAGATCTCAGCGTTCATACGGACGGACAGACAGACAGACAGACGGACAGACGGACATGGCTATATCGACTCGGCTAGTGACCCTGATCAAGAATATATATTCTTTATAGGGTCGGAAACGCTTCCTTCTAGCTGTTACATACTTTTGCACGAATACAATATACCCTTTTACTCTACGAGTAACGGGTATAATTACAATTATTTATATAACCGGATATACAGATTTTCAATGAGAGGGTACTTTTTCAAATTTGACGATTTTTGGCAAACTTAAAAAAATTCTATCTAAAAAATAATTTTTTTTCGGCCAAATCCTGATATTTGTATTCACTTATTTTCCGAATAGTACGTGTAAAAAAAGTTTCAGGCAAATCAAAAATGTGAAATTTTTTTTTGACCCAAATCTGTTTGGTTTGTAAAAGAACGGCACATATTTCAAAATGTTGAGCCGACCTGGGTCGCAAGTTTAAATTTGCTGTTGGCATTGCGAAATGTATTTCCGCAACTCCTACAGTCAGTTTTCCATTGGTTTTTGGGTTTTCCTTCCATTTATAATTTGTTATTGGCACACCGCTTCTGCACAAACACAGCCAAAGATCAAATTTTCTATTCTTTGGGCCGCGGCTAAAGGCGTTCATCGGAATTCATTTTTTTGGTATTTCCGAACTATTTCCTTAGCTCAACTGAGTACCGCGGTGTGAAAAAGTTCCAGCTAAAGGCGTTAGCTACCTATTTGCCCCTCGCTTACTCCTACTTATGGTTACCTAGCAGTTTTCGTCGTACTGAGTACTAGGCTCAAGTGCAGAACCAATTTTATCAAGATTTAAGGCTAGTACTCAACCCAACAAAAAGTCGTCCAAAACGAAAAACTTCATATGAAACAAAATTTTTTACCGGAAAGCCGTAGCATTAGAAACAAGAGAGAACGCTATAGCTGGGTGCGCCGACTATCAGATACCCGTTACTTAGCTAAAGGGAGTGCGAGGGAGATGGAGATATTAAACTTTGATCGGGCATAACATTTTAACGGATGGTCCGATTTGAAAAATTTCTTCTACATTTTGAAAGGTATCAATAAACACAACAAAATTGCAATTTCCAAATTGAAAAATAACTCTTAATTTTAATAATTATAATAAAAATGGAAAAAAAAATGGTTACCCCGTTATCCCATTTGCCGAACCAAACTTAGTAAGTGGTGTTTTTCCCATATTTTTTGGAAGATGTTTTGGGCTTCAATTTTTTTTAAACTCATAACACCTCTTTGCACTCCCTGATTTATCAATTTGTACTTTATTTGTAAATTTTAACTATCTGTGTATATCGGCTGACAAATCTTTAAAAATGTGGGCGCCAGCGTGAGCGATTGTGGGCGTTAGAGGGGGCGTGGCGCTAGGCTGAAATAAACTTGCGCTGCGTATGAAGCCCAAGAATATGTGTGGGTAATCCGAACTTTCTAGCTTTCGTAGTTTCCGAGATCTCAGCGTTCATACAGACGGACAGACAGACATGGCTATATCGACTCGGCTAGTGACCCTGATCAAGAATCTATATACTTTAAATAAAAATGTTCACCCAATCTACAAGCTTCAATATCTATTGCACCGCAGAATCACTGTTGAGGAACCCCATAAACGGAATGGACCCGTCCAATGAACGAATTTTCAAGAATATGATCATACGAGAAAATACTGCAAACTTCGCGCAGTCTGCGTTGTCTGCGGGGATGCACATTTAACTATGGACTGTCCTCTAAATAAGGAGCACCAATCTGCCAAAAAATGTAGCAACTGCGGGGAAAACCACACGCCCAACTACAGAGGTTGCCGTATTTATAAGGAGATGTAAAACCGCCTAACCCAAAAAATAACTGCAGCTAGAAACCCAGCCATCCGCCAAAATCTTCCATACATACCATCAACAACGACACCGGGAGTCTCTTTTGCTCAGGCGCTGAGCTACAACAACGGGTTTTACGTTTCAGTTCCAACACCTACATTTAAACAAACCACTCCAGGATTGTTGAAGCAACAGGCATCGAACCATACTTCGGAAAGTATCTGCGTAAACACATCCCAATTACCTAGTGGTATAGAATTAATGCTGGCAACTACAACAAAAACAGTGGGAGCAATGCAGCAAACGCTGCAGGAGCTTGTGCGCACTCAAAATCTCCTCCTGGAGCTTCTAGTCAAATAAAAATCTTAGATGATTACTCTTAAAATATCTTTCTGGAATGCGAATGGCATTTCGCAGCACAAATACGAGCTTATGCAGTTCCTTGATCAATATGACATTGACGCCATGCTCATATCAGAGACTCACTTAACAAATAAAAACTATTTTCATCTTACTGGCTATACATTTTATTCGACAAATCATCCTGATGGGAAGGCTCATGGAGGTACTGGAATTCTGATAAAGAATCGCATTAGGCATTACGAGATGCCATCATTCGCTACGACTTATATCCAAGCAACAGCAGTACACCTCGAAACCCAAAGCGGCTACCTAAACCTAGCCTCTATATACTGCCCACCGCGCTTCGCTATTACCGAAGCAGAATTCCTAAACTTCTTCGATGTATTGGGTGACCGCTTTATAGCAGCTGGTGACTACAATGCAAAGCACACCCACTGGGAATCTCGACTCATCAACCCCAAGGGAAAACAACTTTACAACGCGATAATAACTCCACGAAAAAAGCTTGACTTTATTTCTCCGAGTAAGCCTACATATTGGCCAACAGATCCAAATAAGAAACCTAACCTGATTGATTTTGCTATCACAAGAAGAGTGCCGCAGGCTCATGTTCGTGTGGAGCACTTATCAGATCTATCATCAGATCATTTGCCCATCTTGCTTCACCTCTACGATCATCCTCAGGTTACAGAACGCCCACATTCCTAACTACTGGTAAAACAGACTGGCTCAAATACAGAAAGTATGTAAGTACCCATATTAATGACTGCCCAAACGTTTCCTGTGAAGAAGACCTCGACAATTCAGTTGAAGCGTTAGTGAATGTTATTACACTGGCTGCACAACATTCTACGCAAACTATAACATCTAATAAACCATTTAACAGCAGACGTGCTTCTAGGCACATCGAAGAACAGCTATACAATAAGAGAAGGCTTCGTCGAGAGTGGCAAGCCCATAGATCCCCAGCCTCCAAGGAGCGCCTAAAAATAGCCAACTGCATACTCCGCCAAGCATTAGAAGCTGAGAAAAATAGAGATGAACTATCCTTTATGAAGCAACTCTCACCAAATAGCAAACGATGTCCACTGTGGAAAGCTAAGTCAGGCATATGTCCACCAATAGAAAGTGAATAACCCCTACATACGCAAACAGGAACTTGGGCCCGCAGCAACGAGGGCGAATGTATTCGCCCTCCATTTAGAAAATGTCTTCAAACCACTTCCAGCAACGAATAGCTTTGTGCTGCCAATAATCTCCAATCCTGAAGCTAGCCCGCAAATTATATTCCATCCAGAAGAAGTTACAAGAATCATACAGTCCCAAGACAAAAAGAAAGCGCCGGGTCACGATCTCATCACCCCAAAAATGATAATAGAACTGCCAAACTGTGCAATACATCTTCTAACCATAATATTTAACAGCAGAATGAATTCTGGATATTATCCTCAACAATGGAGGAAGTCTGTCATCATAATGATCCATAAAGCCGGAAAGGACAAGTCCCAGTCATCGTCATATAGGCCAATCAGCCTTCTGCCGTGCCTATCAAAGATATTTGAAAAGCTGCTCATCAGTCGCATCAAGCAATACTTACAAGCCCACAATGCAATACCAATGCACCAATTCGGATTTCGTGAAAAACACGGAACTATTGAACAAGTGAACCGGATAACTTCCGAGATACGAAATGCATTTGAAAGGCGAGAATATTGCTCCGCTGTCTTTCTGGATGTCGCACAGGCCTTCAACCGCGTGTGGCTGGACGGCTTAATTTATAAAATCAGATTAATACTTCCACAAAGCACCCATACAATTCTGGAGTCCTACCTACAGAAAAGAAGCTTTGCAGTGCGATGCAAAGATTTCCGCTCTGATTATCATCCAATAAAAGCTGGAGTACCCCAAGGAAGTGTGCTTGGGCCGACATTGTATATTATTTATACAGCCGACCTCCCGACATCCACTCTTACAACAACCTCAACTTTTGCTGATGATACTGCCATCCTAAGTCGGTCTAAATGTCCTTTTAGAGCAACGCAACACCTAGTAGATCACCTCGTGCTTCTAGAACAATGGCTAGCAGACTGGCGCATAAACGTTAACGAACAAAAATGTAAACATGTTACTTTTACCCTAAACAGGCAAACCTGCCCTCCACTATCCCTGAACAACATTATTATGCCACAAACAACTGAAGTAACATATCTAGGAGTCCACCTGGATAGACGACTCACTTGGCGTAAACATATCGAAGCTAAGAGAAATCATTTAAAATTTAAAGCCAGCAATCTACATTGGCTAATTAACGCCCGCTCGCCACTAAAATTAGAGTACAAAATACTTTTGTATAATGTAGTCCTAAAACCAATTTGGACATATGGCTCCGAGCTATGGGGAAACGCATGTGCCAGCAACTTAGAAATAATCCAGAGAGCTCAATCAAAGATATTGAGAACTATAACAGGAGCACTGTGGTGTATACGGAATGAAAATATTCATAAAGATCTAAACGTAGGCTTAGTTAAAGACGAACTCGACAAAGCGAAAGCAAAGTATAATCTCAAGCTCCAGGCCCATCCTAATAACCTTGCGCGGTCTCTAATCTGGACCACAAGCTATACACGATTCCGGCGAAGAGACCTCCCCACCCAGCAACAATAGTTGGGGCCGTTATTCTAAATAATTGATTTGTAATTAATTAAAATATATAAAATAGATTAATATTTGCAAACTTGTCGTTAGTCTCTAAGAGAGAAGATTCAATAATTAAAATACCGTTTAATAAAAAAAAAAAAAAAATAAAAAAACTCTATGAGTAACGGGTATTCAGGTCATTCCAGCGGCAATGTTACTGCCATAACATCTCAGGCAAAGTTAAGCCGCACGGGTGCCGTAGTTGTAGTAGACTCGGACTCGGAGAGCGTGCCACACGAAGCCAAAACAAGCCATACCCGCTTGCCGGTACCAGGTTCCAACTCCCCGCGTAGGGAAGGGCCGAAGCGTACAAGCGAGGGGATGAAGGCCAAGGAGCAGTACAAGGCAGCCCTCAAGATCAAGAGCCGGCTCCAGGACAAAGCGGACCTTTCCCAGGAGGAGAAGGAAAAGCTAGCCTGGGCAGAGCAAAGGATTGAGGAAGAAAGGCTGCACTTCGCAAGCAAACCCGCGATGGCGTCGACAGGCGGATTTGCCAACAAGGTGGAGGAGATGCTTGCCAACAATAGGCAACGCTTACACGAGAGTGCCGCCAAGGACATTCCGGTGAGTAAGCGGAAACGCGGGCCCAAGGAGACAGGCCCTCCGCCACCCAAAGCAGCACAGAAGTCAACAAGAGGGCAAAAATCAGTGATGTAGTCAACCGACACCTGATCGTGGCACTCATTGACAGGAACGACGAAAATGGGAAGATGACGGAGGCGCGCTGGAAGATCGTCCATGCGCGACTGATCGAGTCTCTCTTTGCACGGATGGATGAATCACCCACAGCCCCCATGCCCACATTCGATGGTGCAGGGTGGTTGAACGGCGTGAAAATCCTGAAGTGCAACGACGATCCGACCAGGAAGTGGCTGACGCAAACGGTCTGCCAACTGGAGGCGCTGTGGGAGGGCGCCAAGCTAGAGGTTGTGGACAGGGAATTAATCCCATCCAAACCAAAGGCGAAAGTGCTCTTCCCCGTCGCAATCCAAGGGGATCGGGCGCTGAAGCTGCTTCAACGGCAGAATCCAGACGTCCCAACGGCGAATTGGAAGATTCTGCACATGGCCAGCCCTCTACCCAACGAGGGGGGCCAAAGTGTGGTTCTCCAAATCAACAAGGAGGCGGAGGATCTGCTGTACCCAAGATTCGGGAAGATGGCGTGGGGCATGGGTAGCGTCTACCTGCGCCTCAAGAAGCGACACCCCGACGACAAAGGCGCACACATCCTGCAGGCAGGCGAGGTGGAGAAGGACCTAGGTCTGGAAGCCATCGTGGATGCCGCCCAGGAACTCGCTCTGGACGACTCGGAAGACGAAGAGGACGGTGACCTGACTGTAATAGCCAACCCGTCGAGCGGAGATGAGCCAGCCACCCATGACGTTGAGGGTGCTGCAGCTCAGTCTTCATAAAAGCAGACTCGCATCGGCAGAGCTCCTGATTGCCCTAGAGCAAGGGCCCGTCGACATAGCCTTGGTTCAAGAGCCATGGATTGCCTCGGGCAATATCGTGGCCGGACTAAGGTCCTCAAACCACAATACATTCTACTCACCAACGGAACAGAAGCGCCGTACTTGTGCGTAAGGGTATCCATGCTAACCTTATGCCTCATTACAGCTCTGACGACTTGACTGCGGTGATGCTAGAAAGCGAGGAGCAACGCCTCTTAGTAGCCTCCTGCTACATGGCACACGACAGATCGGCGCCACCAGACGAGCTGAGCAGCTTGGTGGAGCTAGGCTCGAAGGATGACCAACTCCTCATTGGTGCAGATGCCAATGCACACCACAGCGTGTGGGGAAGCTCAGACATCAACGACAGAGGTGAGTCACTCTTAGACTTTATTCTATCTACTAATCTATATATAGCAAACGTGGGGGAGGAGCACACCTTCGTAGGTCCCACCTCGTCAAACGTGCTAGATATAACACTTGTAAAGGGACAGAGTACTTTGGTCTCCGAATGGAGGGTCTTAAAAACACCATCTTTCTCGGACCATAGGTAGCTGTCTATAGAAACCCCCGGAACACGAACTGGGAAAAGTTTACAAGGACAGTGACCTTTAAACTCGCGACCAGCCCAGGCATAGTTAAAGACATAGAAAGGTCCCCAGAGACCCTGTCCAAGAATTTAATGGATGCGTATCACGCATCATGCCCGACTTCAAGAACAAGGAAGAAGACCAGGCCACCATGGTGGAATCGGGAACTTACACTCCAAAGACATAACCTCCGAGAATTCTTCAAAATCGCCAAAAAGGCAGACGATGATATCATTAACGAGGAATACAAAATCCTACTGAGGGATTACAAGAAGGAAACACGCAGGGGGCAGAGAAGCTCGTGGAGAAACTTCTGCTCCAGCATCGAGAATGTCCCGGAAACAGCTTGACTCCGGAAGCTGCTTTCAAAGCAACCTACCATACAGAGTCAGCTAAAACGCGACGACGGACAGTGGACTGAGGGCAGTGAAGAGGCCTTAACAGCACTTACGCAATCGCACTTCCCAGGATGCACGGATGTCTTAGACGCCAGCACGCACCAAGACATAGCAACTGGCGAAGAACGCCCCCCAAACGATCTAATAACAACTACAAAAATCAACTGGGCCATAGACACCTTTGCGGGATACAAAGCACCAGGACTAGATGGAATATTTCCAGCCATGTTACAGGCGACCAAGGAAAGGATCACCCCATGGCTATATGAAATATACTCTGCATGTCTAAGCACGGGCTATATCCCAATCCAATGGAGGACCTCTCGGATTGTCTTCCTCCCAAAAACGGGAAAGTGCAGTCACGCGAGCCCCAAGGATTACAGGCCGATAAGCCTCACCTCTTTCATACTCAAGACACTGGAAAAGCTGCTGGATCTACACATCAGGAATGATGTAGGGAGGCTCATGTCATCCAACCAGCACGCCTACACCAAGGGGAAATCTGTGGAAACGGCACTACACTCGCTACTAGCAACCGTTGAGAGAGCCCTACACATTAAGGAATATGGGCTTGGAGTATTCGTAGATATATCCGGAGCATTCAACAATATCAAGACGGATGCTATAATGGATCGCCTAGAAGCAACCAACACGCACCTTACAATAAGCCTCTGGATAAGAAACCTGCTTAGCTGCAGGCGGGTACATTCAGAGTGGGGCACCGCTTCCATGGTAAAGGGGGCACACAGAGGCACACCACAAGGTGGGGTCCTCTCGCCTCTCCTATGGAATTTGGTGGTCGACGATCTAATCAAGAGATTCGAGAGGAGAGCCCCAAAAATAACAGCCTATGCGGACGACATAGGCATAATTATTACGGGAGTTTGTCCATCGACCCTCAGCTCTATAATGGAATCAACACTCAGGGAGATATGTGAGTGGGCGGAAAAGGTGGGACTCAGTATCAATGCGGACAAAACGGACCTCATTCTCTTTACTAAGAGATACAAGGTACCAAAATGGACCCCCCGAAAATCGGCGTAACCAGGCTGACCCCAAAAACACAGGTCAAGTACCTAGGCACAGTACTGGACTGCAAGCTGGCATGGAGACCCAATGTAGTGCAAAGGGTAAAAAAGGCCACCATTGCGCTATATGCATCCAAGAAGATGCTTAGCAGCACATGGGGCCTGTCACCTGCTTATGGAGAGAATTCAGCGGCAGGCATTGGTCTGCATAACGGGGGCGCTGAAGTCAACCCCAACTAAAGCTCTAGAAACGATCCTCGGAGTCGACCCCATAGACATCCACGCACAACTGACTGCAGGAAAGGCAGCACAACGTCTAGTTGCATCAGGTAACATGACGGCGCAAAGCTTCGGGCACAGTTCAATCGCCCGAAGCATGATCAACAAAACGGACCATATGACCCCCAGAACGTGCCCGGAGGTTAAAACAAACTCGTTCATGGGCCCAGATGACTGGAAAACGGGTCGGGACCAGACTCAACACCTCAATATATACACGGACGGCTCCAAGATGGAAGGAGGAGTAGGAGCGGGCTTATACTGTACGGACCCTGAAATAAGGCTGTCCTTTAAGCTAACCAACGACTGCAGCATATTCCAGGCAGAAGTCTTCGCCATAAGGAAAGCTGCTGAAGTGGCTCAAAATATAAATCGACCACACGATGTGGTCAACTTGTTCGTGGACAGCCAAGCGGCGATAAGATCCATGCAGTCGTTAACAGTCAGTTCCAAAAATGTGATGGCGAGCAGGGAGGCATTAGACAACCTTAGCACGACAAAGTCAGTGCGGATCTATTGGGTTCCCAGTCACCAGGGCATCGATGGCAACGAGACAGCTGACGTCCTTGCAAAGGAGGGCGTAGAGCTGGCGAACGACAGAGCGGAGAACGTGCCTGTTTCCCTCCGAACGCTCCAAAGCGCCCTGGAGAAACAGGCGGACACGCGAGCAAAAAGCAGGTAGAGGAATACCAAGACCTGCCGAATCTCAAGAACTATGTGTAAAGAGCGCAACGACAAACTCAGCCAGTAAGTACTGCGTCTACCACGGAAAGACTGCAGACTGTTAGTGGGAATCCTTACAAGCCACTGTCTGGCCCCGTCACACGCAACCACACTCGGAATACTCAACAGCCGCGCCTGCAGGAATTGTGATGAATCGGGGGCTATCGAAACCCTGGAACATCTTATCTGCAACTGCCCGGCTCTCTCAAGAGCGAGAAGAAGATACCTCGGTGCCCCAGTACTGGCATCACTAGGAGACGCCTCCAGCAGGGAACCAGGAGAACTACTTGCCTTCGCCAAAAACACCTCGATCCTTATGGACATAAAAACCTCGTAACTTATCTCAAGGTTCATGCGCATCAACCGGACAACTAAGGGCCATATTGGCCTATGCGTGGCCCCGTGAGTGACGTCCGGGTTAACCTAACCTATCCTAACGATAAAGGCAAAAATGCATCTCAAGCCGCCAATAAAATTTGTGCAGTTTATGGACACGTACATTCCATTTCCACCGCACAACGATGGTTTCAACGTTTTCGTTCTGGTGCAGAGGTGGTCAAAGAAGGAAGGCCTGCCGTAGAAAATTGCGATAATACCGGCATAGTAGTATGGCTTAAGTCATCGAGCCGTTATAAAACATTTGAAAAAGCTTTGAGTCACTTAAAAGCTCGATGTAAAAAAAGAAAAAATAATATAATAAAAATACCGCAGGACTTTTTTGACAACCCAATATATTATATTTAATGGCCAGCGAACAGATAACGACAGCGGAGCCACAATATCTTTTTAGTAAGCTAAAATTCAATGCTTTTAACAGAACAATCAATTTAATTTTTTTACAAAGTAAAACATTCCTATGCTGAGAAACACTTTTTTATCTGTGATGTACGTATTTGGAAAAATCTACCTCATCCAAACTACCAAAACAATTCAATTTGCCAAGCAATTTAAACAAAAAATTACAAAACAGTAACTTATTTTAAAGAAAAATAGTAGTCTTTAAGGATTTAATGTTAAATTATTAGATTAAATTATGTCATCTAGCTTTAATGTTTTTGAAGTAGAGCAATAGAGTTAAGAAACTTGTATGTGTTCATGACTTAACCAAATTGTGAGTAGCGCACTAATTAATAAGTGTTATTTGTACTTGTAGCGTTAGGAAGAAAGATATCAAAAATAAATTAATAAAAATGAAAACTAAATTAAAATAATACCAATTATAAAATCTCTATAACGTTAGGGTTATCTTTACAGTATGTGTGATTTGTATTATTTGTATAACATATATTTGTCGAGCTCGTACATCGCACAGTGGAATTTTTACCCATGAACTGTAGATTAATTTACGTAGCCTAATAAATTATACCTTACTAGAAAGGTCTCCCGCGGCTTTGCTTGCGAAAATTAAGATTTAAAATTTCTCTAATATGTATGTAGATCAGTTATGTTAGCTTACCATTATCTTTGCTACTTATTTTAAACTTAAAAATTAAAGTTTGATTTAGGCATGTCATATGGGTAAGGCTGATCTGACGGACTTGATGTTGAATAGGTGGTTTGGAAAAACTGTGCAAAAAGATCGGCTATGGCCTGATCAGTGTTTGCGGCAGAATTTTCAAATTTAAGTGTTGATGGGTAACTTGAAGATTTACGCTTTGTGTTAACAAAATTTTAAAACTGTTTTGTATCCAGTGTAAACTGTGTCTTGCAACGAGCTAAATAAAATCCGACCGAGCACTTAAGTATCGGGAAAAGGCAGCTTGTGATCCGAAAGCTCTAAACTTTTTGTAGAGTCTAGACTTCACATTTTTAAGTCGTGACAGCTCTTTACTAAACCACGGATGTTGGTTAGAAATTTTTTGATAATACGAAGGAACGCATGTATCAAAAACTGCGTTCAACTTTTTGTGTGTTTGGCATAATGCCGACGTCTTGGACTTCTTGAAGTCTAAGCCGGCATGACCTCGAGTTTGCTAAAAACTTCTCTATAACGAAAAAAGGTCGTATCAAAAAAGCTCAACTTTGGACAAAAAACGGTCAACACGCCGTAAAAGGCTGCTAAATGGAAGCCTAAAAATATGCAGTAATGCATATTCTTCAAAATCTGCCACGGAACTCTGATAGAGATCAAAGACAGAACAAAGTCCAACACACACTAAGGGCTTGATCAGCTTTTCGAAGTTTACCGATCTGGCGATGCTATAATTCCCAACCAGGTATAGCGCGGCTTGCATGGTAACCCACTTCGATCGTTGAACCAAGACAGCGATTTCACTGCTGATGATTGTAGTTGGCTACTACATGAAACATGCATGTACAGTGAAGCCTCTTCGCTCCTTTTTGTGTGTTTGGCATAATGCCGACGTCTTGGACTTCTTGAAGTCTAAGCCGGCATGACCTCGAGTTTGCTAAAAACTTCTCTATAACGAAAAAAGGTCGTATCAAAAAAGCTAAACTTTGGACAAAAAACGGTCAACACGCCGTAAAAGGCTGCCATATGGAAGCCTAAAAATATGCAGTAATGCATATTCTTCAAAATCTGCCACGGAACTCTGATAGAGATCAAAGACAGAACAAAGTCCAACACACACTAAGGGCTTGATCAGCTTTTCGAAGTTTACCGATCTGGCGACGCTATAATTCCCAACCAGGTATAGCGCGGCTTGCATGGTAACCCACTTCGATCGTTGAACCAAGACAGCGATTTCACTGCTGATGATTGTAGTTGGCTACTACATGAAACATGCATGTACAGTGAAGCCTCTTCGCTCCTTTTTGTGTGTTTGGCATAATGCCGACGTCTTGGACTTCTTGAAGTCTAGCCGGCATGACCTCGAGTTTGCTAAACACTTCTTTATAAAATATATTAACAGCTTCAGTCACATTGGTACATAAGTACAGATTAGACCAATTCGAGCAAGCGATAAGTCTATTGATAAGTGCAAGGTTTGCTCTACGAAAGCAAGGGATGCGTTTAGCTGACTTTTCAGATATTTAATTTAATTTTGTACCCGTGTCAATAGTCAGCTCCAGCGTTGGGTGATATTGGTCTTCTGGTAAAGTAATTGGAGGCGTTCTAACTGTGCAGACATAATCTGGATTCGAAACAAAGCATAGATCCAGAAATCGTCCTAACAAATTTTGAACATGGTTTACTTGAGACAATGAAATATCAAGCAAACCATCAAGAAAATCATGCTGCGTTGAAGGTAACAATATGTTCGATGTTTCAACGGTGGACCATGTCGCCCTAGGTACATTAAAGTCACCAAAACTATTAGCTGATCCCTATCTGATAGTATACTTAAAATAAACTGGATAGCGGACAGATGATTTGCATGTATTGGGAATTTAGATGACGGCGGAATATAAGAACATGTTATGTATATAGAAATACCCGTAAGGGATAGTTATATACACAGAAATTCAATGTCCATTATTTCGTCGGACGTTATTTCTTCAATTAAAACTCCACCTCCACGTCGGGCGAGACGATCAAGCCTGTACGTTGTGTACTTACTTGGAAAGACTTCAGAACAAAGAATTTCCGGAAAGGAAAAACTATCAGTATACAATTTGGTCAACTTACTGTAAGCCTCTTGTATTCTGATAGGAAAGCAGAAGGAAAGAACTTAGTTTTTTGATACAGATAAAGATGATAAAGGGATTTCCAACTTCCTTTGAACGAATTTTCCTTTTTCTCGCTTCGTACTCTATAACAAAAATGCATGTAGGCCAAAAATTGGCTGAGCACATCGTTGCAAAATGAGCACAAAGAACACCGATCTTAAACGATGATACTTCCCTTGCATATGAGTCAAAATCTGCCAAGTGGGCAACCCCTGTTCCGAAGGTCCGATTTTCATCGAACTTTTTTACTTTTCCGGTTCACAACGAAAATATATTTAAGAACTTCATTTGAACGGTTTGGCGAAATTTTGAGTTTTACCGAAGTTATAGGGGTAAAATATGGCATTTTTGACACTTTTTCGAAAAAGTTGCACTCAGTCATTAATTCACAACTTCGGAACGGTAAGAGATAACTTGCGCTGCGTAGGAAGCCCAAGAATATGTGTGTGAAATCTTAACCTTCTAGCTTTTATAGTTTCCGAGAACTCAGCGTTCATACGGACAAACAGACGGACATGGCTAGATCGACTCGGCTAGTGATCCTGATCAAGTATATATATACTTTATGGGGTCGGAAACGCTTCCTTCTATCTGTTACATACTTTTGCACGAATACAATAAACCCTTTTACTCTACGAGTAATGGGTATAATTAGCGCGCTTTAAATATTTGTTTTTTAAATTAGTAACTTTTAATTTTTGCGTTTATGCAAAAAAAATGGACTTTTTCCCCACAGTCCATTCGATAAAAAGTTATGCGCGATCAAAGTTTTATATCTTCATCTCCCTCGCACTCCCTTTAGCTGAGTAACGGGTATCTGATAGTCGGGGCACCCGACTACAGCGTTCTCTCTTGTTTTAGTTATTTTTAACCCCACGCAACTTAAAGTTATAAATAAATTAAACAAAAACTCAGCTAAAGGGAGTGCGAGGGAGATGGATATATAAAATTTATTTGATTGCGCATAACTTTTTAATGAATGGTTCTATTTGAAAAATGTCTTCTACATTTCGATAGGTATAAATATACACAACAAAATTGCATTTATACTTCTCGGAAATCTTTAAAGGTGTGGGCGCCAGACACATTTTCAAATCGTTAGTCGGCGATTATGGGCGTTAGAAGGGGCGTGGCGCTCGGCTGAAATAAACTTGCGCTGCGTAGGAAGCCCAAGAAGTTTCCGAGATCTCAGCGTTCATACGGACATACAGACAGACGGACAGACGTACAGGCGGACAGACGGACAGACAGACATGGCTATATCGACTGGGCTAGTGATCCTGATCAAGAATATATATACTTTATAGGGTCGGAAACGCTTCATTCTCCCTGTTACATACGAGTAACGGGTGAAGCATCGCCATAACTTTGCTTCTGTCAAATAGATTTTTCTTTACATTTTTAAAAATCCTATTTAAATGGCGTAATATTGTGATACAAATGCGATATCGTTTTGAGACCATGAACAAAATCTCGATACGTTTCTTAAAGAATCACTCATGTATATATGAAAGTAAATTTTAAAATTTTTTTTTTTAAAATGAGTTTTTTTCTAGATTTAAATGATATCTCTTAGCTTCGATATGTTTAAGCCAAGTGAGTCGTCTATCCAGGTGGACTCCTAGCCATTGGTCTAGAAGCACGAGGTGATCTACTAAGTGTTGCGTTGCTCTAAGAGGACATTTAGACTAGAGCCCTGCATGAATCCACAGGTTTCGAGACATTTTATGTTTCGAAACATTTTCACAGTAAGATTCGAATGATTCGAAACATCTACAACAGTATGATACTTACGATTCGGTCTACAAACGTGACTTAAAAAGAAAAGCTCCTATAGAACATTTGGTATTAACAGAAAACAAAAAATCGGACAGCTTGTGAAATTTTGTAAAAGCAACGCCTCCCCAATGTTTCGAATCACCTTATAATGTTTCGAATCATTTCCAGAAGGGATTCGTATGTTTCGAAATATTTAAGCATACAGTTGATTCATGCCGGGCTCTAATTTTGACCGACTTAGGATGACAGTATCATCAGCAAAGATTAGAATGTTTTAAGAGTGGTTGTAGGTAGATCTGCTGTATAAATAGTATACAATGTCGGCCCAAGCACACTACCTTGGAGTTCTCCAGCTTTAATTGGATGATATTCAGAGAGGAAATCTTTGCATCGCACTGCGAAATTTCTTTTCTGTACGTAGGACTCCAAAACTGTATGGGTCCTTTGTGGAAGTATTAATTTGATTTTATGAACTAAGCCGTCCAGCCACACGCGGTCGAAAGCCTGTGCGTCATCCAGAAACACAGCGGAGGAATATTCTCGTCTTTCAAATGCATTTCGTATCTCGGAGGTTATCCGGTTCACTTGTTCAATAGTTCCGTTGTTTTCACGAAATCCGAACTGGTGCTTTGGTATTGCATTGTTTTAGGAATTTGCTTTATTGCTTTAGGAATTGCTTGATGCGATTGAGGAGAAGCTTTTCAAATATCTTTGATAGGAACGGCAGAAGGCTGATTGGCCTATATGACGATGGCTTGGACTTGTCCTTTCCGGCTTTATGGATCAGATGACAGACTTCCTCCATTGTTGAGGATAATATCCCCAATTCCTCATGCTGTTAAATATTATGGTTAAAAGATGTATTGCACAGTTTGGCAGTATTATAATCATTATTGGGGTGATGAGATCGTTACCCGTCGCTTTCTTTTTGTCTTGGAACTTTATGACTCTTGTAACTTCTTCTGAATGGAACATAATTTGATATTTATCGAGTATCGGTATTTTTAAAAAATATATTTTTGATATATTGATAAAGAAAGATGGAAAAAGTACAAGAATACGATTTTTGGAGGCATAGCTGGTCGATAGAAAGCGACATACTTATAGAGTACAGGATAATAATAAATTTTTTAAGCCTACAATTCGCTTCCTGGAAGAGTGATCCAATTTTGTTTTGGATCTCCCAAAGGGACACCTTGGCTATCTAAGTTAGCAACCTTATAACGCCAGGTTGCTAGCCATGTCCGTCTGTCTGTATGAACGCTGAGATCTCGGATACTACAAAAATCACACATATTCTGGGGCTTCCTACTCAGCGCAAATTTGTTTCATCCAAGCGTCACGCCCACTCTTATGCCCACAGTCGCTTTTATTTATTTATTTATTTCCAAAAATTAGCAAATATCTGCCAATATAACCAATATAAACTCCTACCCCCGCCCGAGTAAAAGAGTTTTTATACCCGTTACTCGTAGAGTAAAAGGGTATATTGTATTCGTGCAAAAGTATGTAACAGCTAGAAGGAAGCGTTTCCGACCCCATAAAGTATATGTATTCTTGATCAGGATCACTAGCCGAGTCGATCTAGCCATGTCCGTCTGTCCGTCTGTCTGTCCGTCTGTCCGTCTGTCTGTCCGTCTGTCTGTCCGTCTGTCTGTCCGTCTGTCTGTCCGTCTGTCTGTCTGTCTGTATGAACGCTGAGATCTCGGAAACTATAAAAGCTAGAAGATTGGCATTTTGCCTGCAGATTCTAGGAGTTCCTACGCAGCGCAAGTTTGTTTCAAAAAGGTGCCACGCCTACTCTAACGCCCACAATCGCTTATATACGATTTTAAAAATTTCAATATTTCGGAAAAGTAAAAATGCAGTTTTATTGTGTTTATCAATACCTATCGAAATGTAGAAGAAATTTTTCAAATCGGGCCATTCGTTAAAAAGTTATGCGTGTTCAAAGTTTCTATCTCCATCTCCCTCGCTCACCCTTTACCTGAGTAACGGGTATCTGATTGTCGGGGCACCCGACTATAGCGTTCTCTCTTGTTTTTTAATGATATGCTCCGACTCACATCAAGTGGGCAGAGGCAAGGATAGGTGATTAAAAATATTTCTTACATTAAAGTCCACGGAACATTCAACAAACAACAAAAAATACAATTCATTATATTGAGTACACAAAACTCGAAAAGGATCGTGCGCTTCGAAATTCGATTTGCAAATTTCAAGAGCAATAGGCCGAAAGTAGCGGGATGCTCTTACGGGGATCGAAAACCGTATTTGGCCGAGTAAGAAGCTAGAATTTATAAGTCCAGTGATCAACTTGTGGAGGAACATCACTCCGTGGCAGGTCCGACGATCCATTAGCGAGGGCAGGTTCAGAAGACGCAGTCTATCGACGTAGGATGGCAGGTGACGTTGTGGATCCCAGTTTAACCCACGTAAAGCAAACAAAAGGAACTGTTTCTGTACCGATTCGATTAGGTCCTGATATTTAGCATATTGAGGTGACCATACGCACGAGCAGTATTCAAGAATAGGTCGCACAAGAGAAATGTAAAGGTGCTTTGTGGTGTAGGGATCCTCAAATTCTTTAGACCAGCGCTTTACAAACGCAAAAACCCCTTTTGCTTTACTGACAATGATGCCGATGTGATTGGTAAAGTTTAGGTTGTGGCTAAATAAAACTCCAAGATCTGTTACGGAATTAATGCGTTCAAGATCGTTCATCCCGATGGAATAATTAAAGAGGAAAAGCCTCTTCCGATAAAAAGACATGAAGCTACATTTAGAATTATTTAAGAACAGCAGGTTCTGGAGGCACCATGATTGCAGATTGCACAAGTCCGCTTGCAGGAGTACGTGAGAATCAACGTTTGTTAAGGGCATGCAAAGTTTTACGTCATCGGCGTACATCATCACGTGGGAAGAGAGAATTACTTGAGGCAAGTCATTTATAAAGATTCCAAACAGAAGTGGTCCAAGGTGACTCCCTTGAGGAACGCCAGAAGTCTCATGGACAAGGTTTGAGATAGAATTTTTAAATAATACTCTCTGCGTCCGGTTTAATAAGTATGAAGAAATCCACTTCGTCAACGAGATCGGGAATCCCAGAAGCGTAAGTTTTTTTAACAGTAACTGATGGTTCACCGAATCGAAAGCCTTACTGAAATCTGTAAAAATTACATCAGTTTGGGTGTTTGTTTTAAACGCATTCCTAATAACTGTAGTAAACTCTAGAAGGTTGGTTGTCGTTGATCTACGTTTCATAAAGCCGTGCTGTGTTGGGGACATTATTGAGCTACACTGGTGCTGAAGCTGATCAGTAATTAATTGTTCGAAGAATTTGGGAATCGCACTAAGTTTTGCAATCCCTCGGTAGTTATTAATGTTCGATTTACTTCCCTTTTTATGAAGCGGAATTATAAAAGATTCCTTCCAAACTTCTGGAAAAAAGGAGTGCTGCAGGGATAAATGAAATAGTTTTGACAGTGGCCCACACAATGCGCTAGCACAATATTTTAAAACGCAGCTTGGTACAAGATCGGGACCAGAAGAGAAGGATGACTTGATTCTTTGCAGATTTTGAAAAACATCATCTACGCTTATTATAGGCATAAACATACCATTAGAGTGCGGAAGTGAAAAGGGATACGCTGAGGTATTATCGTAGCTTGTGGATGAATACGTGGACTGGAAAAAATTGGCAAATAAATTGGCAATATCGGCATCATTAAAAGCAGAAACGGAATCCAGATGAAGGCAGCATGGAAATTGTTGAGACTTGCGTTTGGAGTTAACAAATGCATAGAACTGTTTGGGGTTATCATGAAACTCAGTTCTGCAACGATCAAGGTAATTCTTGTAGCATTGGGAATTGTGAGTTATGAATTCAGATCGCGCAGTAAGGTATCTCGAATAGTCTACTCGCATCCCTGTCCTCTTAAATTTCTTAAAAAGTCTGGACTTGCAGTTTTTTAAGTAAGAGAGTCTACGAGAAAACCAAGGAGGCTTATAAGAAACATCAGGTGAGGGGAATGAAGGCACATACAAATCGAAAACCGTGCCGAGAATGCCGTAGAACTGTTTAACAATGTTAAGAGGTTCTTCGTTTAAGTCCCTAAAAGACCAATCTACTTCGGATAAATAAAGATTCATATCAGTAAAGTTGGCCTTTCGAAAGCAGCGAAAAGATGCTGGTTCGATTTCAGGACCAGGTAATAAAGGAGCCGAGGCTTCCAGAATGACCTCAAGTGTAGGGTGATAATTGTCTTCAGGACTAACGAGACGCAAAAATAAGGTCCAAGATTTTATTCGAGAAGTTCTGAATAGAGTTCAATTGTCCCAATGAAAGGTCGATAAGGCCGTGTACCAACTCGTGAGGTAAAGAGGGAGGTAAAAAAAAAAAAATCAAATATGCTCGATATATCGATATATTTCGGTTGATATATATATTTTATCCATTTGATATTTTTGAAAAAAATTATATATCATCCATACGATATTTTTTGTATATTTTCACAACCCTACTTTCCACAGTGGATATCGTTTGCTGTTTGGTGAGAGTTGCTTCATATAGGATAGTTGAGCTCTATTTTTCGCATCTTCTTGTGCTTTGCGAAATATGTAGTTGGCTATTTTTAGGCCCTCCTTGGAGGCTGGGTATCTATGGGCTTGCCTTCTCTTATTGTACAGCAGTTCTTCGATGTGCCTAAATGTTATAGGTTGCGTGGAATGGTGCGCAACCACCATTCAACTGAATGGTCAAGGTCTTCCCGGAGAAATAAAGTCAAGCTTGTTTCGTGGATTTATTATCGCGTTGTAAAGTTGTTTTTCCTTGGGGTTGATGAGTCGAGATCCCCAGTGGGTGTGCTAATACATCATACCTACATAACTAATACATCAAAGAAGTTTACGAATTCTGCTTCGGTAATAGAGAAACGCGGTGGGCAGTATACAGAGACTAGGTTTAGGTAGCCGCTTTGGATTTCACTGATATGACCTTGACGTCGTTGATAGCGTCGTGGCTGGGTTTCTAGCTGCAGTTATTTTTTGGGTCATGCGGTTTTTCATCTTTTGATAAACACGGCAACCTCTGCAGTTGGCCGTGTTGGTTTTTCCCACAGTTGCTACATCTTTTTGCAGATTGGTTCTCCTTATTTAGAGGACAGTGCATAGTTAAATGTGCATCCCCGCAGACGACGCAGACTGCGCGAAGTTTGCAGTATTTTCTCGTATGATCATATTCTTGACAATTCATACATTGGACGGGCCCATTTCGTTTGTGGGGTTCCTCAGCCGTGATTCTGGCGTGCAATATATTTTAAAGCTTGTAGATTGGGGGAACTTCATTTTTATTTAAAGGCATATTTTCAGGCGTCAGGTCTATCTTGAACATTGGCTGTGGTCTATCTTGAACATTGGCTGTGGAATGTTTATAGCCGCTTTGGCATTAAAGCCCTTTTCTTTAAGCCCAGCAATTATTTCAGTTGTTGGAACTGTTGATTTAATTCCTTCAATAACACTTGTAGTCTTTTGCTACTTTTGAGTTGGTAGGTATAGTAATTTATTTTTTCCTCGTCTAGGATTTGGCCGCCAGTAGATAATCATTTATGTTACCTCTTTTTTATATGACGTTAGTGACGTAGAACTGGTTAGCTCAAATTTGTTCAATTATTATACCCTTGCAGAGGGTATTATAATTTCATTCTTGATCAGCCCCAATAGCCGAGTCCATCTAGCCATGTCTATGCGAACTAGTCTCTCAGTTTTAAAGCTATTGCGATGAAACTTTCCCAAAAGTCTTCTTTCTATTGCAGGTAGTACATATGTCGGAACGAGCCTGATCGGACCACTACATCTTATGGCTCCCATAGGAATAATCAGAAAAAACATTGTGACTTTGTAAAAATAAGACGTTTTGATTTTTGACATTGTAAAATCAACATTTTAAGTACGCATACCTGCAAGGGTATATAAACTTCTGCTGGCCGAAGTTAACTTCCTTTCTTGTTTTTAACTTGGCTGGCCTAGATTTCTTGGCCGAAGTTGTTTGAGTGGCAGCATTATCTTCGTTTGTGACACAAACTTTGTGTCACTAAGAATCAGAGCTCATATAAAAAGGTCTCATTGTGCTTGTTGTCAGACAAAAACCCCTCTTATACTGACCCCATTCGAAGCTGTCAGAGAGAGACCCCAAAATTTCGTTTGCCCCTGGGTTTCTCCCTGCGCAACCGATGACCGATTTGGTTTGCTCGGTCGGGTCTGTGCTCACCCGAGACCCTTTTCGTCGTACATACTCTGAAAAGGTCTTTTGAGCATGTTTGTGTGTTTTTTCGGTTCAAATTTTTAGGCAGTTTGTATGTATGTGTGCTGTCATATAGCTCGGTAAAAATTTTTAGTCAGTCTAATTGACTAAATTGAGACGGACGCTCTGAATTGTGATAACTTCTTAAAATGAACAAGGAAGTGCATTTTTTTTTAAAGTTTGAAAAACCGGTCAACAAATCAACTTGCAACATATGTGGCTGGAAACCATTTAACAAACTTAAGGCGGCATTTAATTAATTTAATTACGAAGCATAAGGATGCCTATGATGCACTTAAAGACAACAATATTAAGAGAACCATACCAAAAAAAACGCAAAATTTCGTATGATACAAGCGAAGAGAGCATAACATCATCGCTTGTTGAAATTGTCACCACTGATGGTAGACCATTGATATTATTGGACAGCAATCAATCCCATACAGGAATGTATATAAAAAATAAAATTTTGGAGATTATACAGGAGTACGACATTGAGGTTGAGCAAATTTTCAGGTAAGTATATAATTAATATTGATACCAATTTTTAAAATATTTAATGATAAGTGTATTAATAAATAAACTGTCATTAACTAGCATAACATCCAATAATGGCCGAAATATTGTGAAGGCTGTTGAGCTGTTAAATGATGATGCGGTACAGGAACACTTAAGGGATGACGACAAGGGCAATGATGTTTTGGATATGTTAGATACCATGTGATTTAACAATGTACAACTGGTGCGATGTGCTGCGCACACATTACAACTGTGTGTCTATGACGTAAACAGGAAGGACGAGGTCAGCAGCAAGGTCCATGAATGCCGGCAAAAATGCAAAACTCTGCGTTCGGGAAATTATAGGTATTTTTAACTGTTTTTTTATATATAAAAAGTGAAAGTGATGTAATTGAACTCTTTGCAGACGTACTTTAATCGAGCATAAGCAGACAATTCCCACTCTGGATGTCGCCACTAGGTGGAACTCAACGTATTTAATGTTGGAAAAACTTATGGACTTGAAGAGCTTTATTGCTTCGGAAAGTACCATTTGTATAGACGCTGACTGGGAGTGGGTTGAGCTATATCGTAATGCGTTTAAAGATGCGTATGATACCACTCTTAAACTGCAACAGGAGCAACTAGCGTACAGCGATTTTTTTATAGCATGGATGGAGATATAGCTGAAATGCCAAAACAGCCAAAACGTGATAGCTAAGGCTTTGTTAGTTCAACTCCAATTGAGAGAACCGAAATTGCTCGAAAACGAAGCGTTGCTTTCAGCAATTTACTTAGATCTAGAATTAATTTAATTTTAACCGATCACCAAAAAATGTCAGCAAAACAAAACTTAAAAACAATAGCTAAACGCTATTTTAATTTAAATAAAGTAAGACAGTAGACAGTAGGACAAGTAGAATGTAAAAAAGAATTGAAACGTAGAAGTATCATGTCTTAGAAGTCAATCTGTGTTTGTATATTTATGTTTTTTTATCGTCCTCGTTAAATACTAATGTCGTTCTTTTAGTAATCGTTTTTAATCTAATTTATTTACGACTAATCGAGCAGCAGAGTCACACTTTTTAGTATCGTTTAAAAGCTTATTGTCTTAGGTACTATCGATGAAAGAAACTTGGCTACGTAAACAAGCTCGATGATTGGGTTCCGCATAACTTAAAGGAAATTCACCTAACTAAGCGTATCAATATTTGCCATTCTCTGCTGCAACGGATTAAAAACGATCCTTTTTTGAAGCGGATCATTACTGGCGACGAAAAGTGGGTTGTTTACAATATTGTCGAACGAAAAAGATCATGGAGCAAGAAAGATGAGCCAGCCCAAGCCACATCAAAGGCCGATATCCATCAGAGGAAAGTTATGCTGTCTGTTTGGTGGAATTGGAAGGGTGTAGTGCACTTTGAGCTGCTGGGACGGAATGAAACCATTAATTCAGATGTGTACTGTCGCCAGCTATCCAATTTGGCGGAAAAAATTAGAGAAAAGGAACCGGCACTAGCTAATCGCAAGGGTATAGTCTTTCACCATGACAACGCTAGGCCCCACACATCTTTGGTCACTCGGCAAAAATTAACGGAGTTGAATTGGGAAGTGCTACCACATCCACCTTATAGTCCGGACTTAGCACCTTCAAATTACTATTTGTTTCGCTCTCTTCAAAACTCTTTGAATGGTAAAAACATTGATTCAGATGAGGCTGTCGAAAACCACTTGTCTCGATTCTTTGCTGGAAAAGACCAAAAGTTCTTCGAGCGCGGAATTATGCAGCTGCCCGAGAGATGGTCATTAGTGGTCGAACAAAACGGCCAATACATAATTGATTAATTATAAGTCCTGATATAAATAAATCATCTTTGAAAATATTGAAATAAAACGACATGACTTTCTTGCCAACCCAATAGTTAGATGTCATTAATTTATATTTATATATTATATAATTTCCCCATATCTATTAAGATTGATGCTAACAGTGAATCGGATGCAGTTTCCCTGGCTCCTTCCTCGTCGACCAGCCTTGATGACTCTCAGGGGTCATCCCCTTTTATCCAGCCTTCTGGGCGGAATTCAGACAGTGAAAGAGGAGAGGGCAGAAGAAGTTTCCGATAAACTGTCGAACATCTATTTGGAAATTGAGAACTTCAACTCTGTTCATGGCCGATTACCATTAACGGCCAACATAACGGACTTTTACGGCGACCTCAAATTTAAGTCACCCTATATAACAGAGGTTGCCAAAGTGGTGCTAGCCACAACTGCTTCCCAAGTATCGGTGGAGAGGGCATTCTCGGCACTCAATTTCATACTTACCGAAAGACGCCCCTCGTTAAGTGCGGATAACATAAATTCTCTGTTAATTGTAAAACTAAATTTGTAATATAAAATATCAGTAATAATATCAGTAATAATTAGTATAAAATATCAGTAATTTAGTTATAATAATTTATTTATAATAAAAACATTACTACATTTTAAAATATATGAATATTACGTTTTTTTGGCGCCTATATTGATTTATTGATGCACAGGATGCACAAATATTTGGGGCAACAACACAAGCAATCCCGATTTTGTTCGTACCGAGCGGTCAGTTGGGGACCGGTCCGAGTGTTCCGGTCAACCGAAAACCCGAGACCGAGAGCTCGAACGAAACGAAAAAAGGGTTGTTGCTCAGACCCTGAGCTAGACATTTTCAATTTTGGGGTCTTTCAACTGAGCAGCCCGATTAGAAAAATTCGGTTTACCGTTTTTTACGAGCTCTGCTAAGAATCGAAAATCTATTATTGATCAGCGGATTTTTCGGCACAGTGATAATATTTGATTTTGATACTTTTGGTGTATTTGTTTTTCTAGAAGACTGCGGTCTTAATTTTATTTTTATTGTGCTCATTTTAATTTTTTTTCAGAGCTTGCACTCTGACACTTTGACTTTTAATTTTTTATTTGGTCGCCTATATTAGTAATTTATTACACTAATCCTAAACTTTTTCATGGGCAACACAAGCACTTGAACCCATGCCTGCCCAGAGCGTCTTTTCACGAATTAAATTCGGGTATTTTCACTAAATTTTTTAATCATTCGGCGGAGCGATACAAAAATACGTCTACGGAAGGTGAAGGTATTGATAAAGCTGGTGTACTTGGCTGGGATTCTATTGCAAGCTGAGAGCCACGTGCGGATGAGGGAGATTATTCAGGTTTAGTATATAGCTATATAGGATAGTGCAATGCCCTGAGCTCTATTGCAGCAAGCCATGACCTTTCCGGAGACAGATTAGGCATATATTTAAGTGCTTGGCTTCCTTGAGACGAAAGCTTGGGGACATATTAAAGAAGAAAGGGCATTTCACAATATCGTGATCCTAAGAATCGCAAAAAATACAAAGTTGGTGAATATTGCTGAATGAGGCAATGAATGAGCTTCGATATGATCTATGGGAGCCTAGGCTACCCTTTAGGCTCGGTGCAGGTACCGTAGCAGTATTGAGATATTCCAGCATTCGACAACGCTATTCCAGGAAGGTTTTCACATCAACCCAGCTGGCCAGCTTATCAGATGACAGCGCCTCTTCCCATCTATCCTAGGTGATACGTCGAGCTTGCGTGAGATAATGTCAATAAGTAGTCCTTTGGCCAGTTGAGGAGTGGCGCTGATGGTGCTAGCTGCTAGAAGTTGAAAATTGATTTTATCACTTAGCGAGCGAAAAGCTTCTGAAGATCCCTTTTCAACATTGGTCATTCCAAAAATACTTCGAAAAATCAACATTTTAAACAAGGCAGTAAAATATCTGATCTGTCTTTTGAAATATTTGCTCCGTGTGATGTGTTGAATGTATTACTTTTTTAAAGCTTTCGGCTTACTGATGATTTTATACCTATATTTATTCTTTTATAAAAGAATTTTCTCCTAATGCGGTTATTCCACTACATTGTTCGGCTCATTCATTAGAGGCTTAGAAAGGGACAAATATATATATATATATATACATGAACTGAGATTTGTTTGGATAAGATGGCAGGGTCACTTAGAATTTAGGCGTTAAATTAAACTTTATAATTCAAATTACTTTAACTGGTTAAAACATTAAGGTTGAATGCTGTAAAATTAATAGTGTGTATTGCTATGAAATCAGACATTTTTACCACGTTTTTAAAATGTTTTTGGCTGTTCAAAGTACACATGTAATTGTTATACCCGTTACTCGTAGAGTAAAAGGGTATATTGTATTCGTGCAAAAGTATGTAACAGCTAGAAGGAAGCGTTTCCGACCCCATAAAGTATATATATTCTTGATCAGGATCACTAGCCGAGTCGATCTAGCCATGTCCGTCTGTCCGTCTGTCCGTCTGTCTGTCCGTCTGTCTGTCCGTCTGTCTGTCCGTCTGTCTGTCCGTCTGTCTGTCCGTCTGTCTGTCTGTCTGTATGAACGCTGAGATCTCGGAAACTATAAAAGCTAGAAGGTTGAGATTTCACACACATATTCTTGGGGTTCCTACGCAGCGCAAGTTTGTTTCATCGAGGTGCCACGCCCCCCCTAACGCCCACAATCGCCATAAACGATTTTCAAATGTGTCTGGAGGCCACATCTTTTAAGATTTTAAAAATATATAAACGCAATTTTATAGTGTTTATTAATACCTATCGAAATGTAGAAGACATTATTCAAATTAATCAAAAAATCATTAAAAAGTTATACGCAATCAAAATTGTTTATATATCTATCTCCCTCGCACTCCCTTTAGCCCCAATAGATAGTCGGGACACCAACCCGAGTACAGCGTTCGCACTCCCTTTAGCTGAGTGACGGGTATTAGATAGTCGGGACACTAACCCGACTATAGCGTTCTCTCTTGTTTTTAACTTTATCATTTCCGGCATTAATTTTTAGAAAGGCAATTTTTTATACATTTTTAGAAATTTATTTAGAAATATGTGCGTAATTATACCCGTTACTCGTGTAGAAAAAGGGTATATTGCATTCGTGCAAAAGTATGTAACAGGGAGAAGGAAGAGTTTCCGACACTATAAAGTATATATATTCTTGATCAGGGTCACTAGCCGAGTCAATCCAGCCATATCCGTCTGTCCGTCTGTATGAACGCTGAGATCTCGGAAACTACAAAAGCTAGAAATTCGGCATTAGCAACACACAATCTTGGGCTTCCTACGCAGCGCATGTTTGTTTCAGTCGAGCTCTACGCCCCCCCTAACGCCCACAATCGCCTTAAAGGACTTTTAAAGAAGCCTGGCGCCGACATCTTTACAGATTTTGTAAAAGTTTAAAGTTTATTAATACCTTTCAAAATGTAGAAGAAATTTTTAAAATCGGCCAATCCATTAAAAAGATATGAGCAAAAAAATGAAACAGCCACTAGATGGCGCTAGTATCTTTGACGAGTGCATATATCCATCTCACTCGCACTCCCTTAAGCTGAGTAACGGGTATCTAATAGTCGAAGTACTCGACTATTGCGTTCTCTCTTGTTTTTAGTTGGCAACTGAGTAATTATGCCTTTAAAATAAATGTTGTGTTGTTCTTATTTGTTTATAGCACCTAATTAGTCGCTGTTGGAGCACGACATTTAATTTATATTGTTAAAGAATCCTAAATTCATAACCCGAACTGTATATGTAAATAAGATCCACTTTACCGTAACTGAAACGAGCTTGCACCTTCGTCACTTATATGAAACTTTGTACTTAGCAGCGAAATCAGTTCAATACAGATCTTTGGTAAACACAGAACAACATTCTGCTTCATTGCACTTTTTGGACTCTAGTTTGCACACGGGCAGACACACCTCAACGGACACCCACACTCACATAACTAGCGAATTTTTGACCTGCACAAGGGCAGGTTGCTTCCATTATCGGGTTGCACAGGGGCAAGCCCATACATTTGGCGACCGTGACAGGACACCTGCAGTCTTGGATTGTACTGGAATTGGAGTATCACGAGGGATCCGTCGACAACAGAACCTCTGCAGATTGGACAGCAATTGGATGCACATAACCACACATCGGGTAGCTACACAGTTAAAGAAACAGCCCGAACCGTAAGCTAAACAAATCACAAACGTCATTATAAACCAGAATTTTTTGGAAAATAAAAGGCAAAAGGCCCTTTCATTGTGTTAAAAATTTGGCAAGTGCAGTGAGCGAATTCTAACGTGGTTAAAGCTTTCACTCAACGGCTTTAAAACTGTATCCACAATCGCTGTAATCTGCACATCATCTGAGTTTGTGTTAGTTTTCTGCTAATATATTAATATATCCCACCAGATGACAAAACCGCCAGTAGAGGAGCAGCTGGTGTGTCTCAGGCGCAAGCGCGCCGTGCTGGAACAGAATTTTAAGAGCAGCAAAGATCGAGCTTTGGCTGCTACTGTCATCGATGCTAGCACGGCGGAGTGCAGATTGTAAATGTTAGAGTCCCACTATAGGCAATTGGCTCAAATTCAGCTGCAAATCGAGGAGTTGGATCCAACGGAGAATTCTAGATCCGAACATGAAGAAGATTATATTGTTAGCAAGGCGACTCTGATGAAAAGGATAGCTTCGAATAGGCCGCAGTGGTCTGATGAGTTAGGCGTCACAAATTCCACGTTCTTAGGTAGCGGAAACCACAGCCGTATATTCTTGATCAGGATGACCAGCCGAGTCGATATAGCCATGTGCGTCTGTCCGTCTGTCTGTCTGTCCGTATGAACGCTGAGATCTCGCAAACTATAAAATCTAGAAGATTGGCATTTTGCATGCATATTCTAGTAGTTCCTACGCAGCGCAAGTTTATTTCAAAAAGGTGCCACGCCCCCTCTAATCGCCCACTAACGATTTTAAAATGTGTCTGGCGCCCACACCTTTAAAGATTTTTGAGAAGTATAACTGCAATTTTGTTGTGTATATTTATACCTATCGAAATGTAAAAGACATTTTTCAAATCGGACCATTCATTAAAAAGTTATTCGCAATCAAAAAAATATTATATATCCATCCAGGTTTTCACATCAACCCAGCTGGCCAGCTTATCAGATGACAGCCCCTCTTGATACGTCGTGATACGTCGAGCTTGCGTGAGATAATGTCAATAAGTAGTCCTTTGGCCAGTTGAGGAGTGGCGCTGATGGTGCTAGCTGCTAGAAGTTGAAAATTGATTTTATCACTTAGCGAGCGAAAAGCTTCTGAAGATCCCTTTTCAACATTGGTCATTCCAAAAATACTTCGAAAAATCAACATTTTAAAAAAGGCAGTAAAATATCTGATCTGTCTTTTGAAATATTTGCTCCGTGTGATGTGTTGAATGTATTACTTTTTGAAAGCTTTCGGCTTACTGATGATTATACCCGTTACTCGTAGAGTAAAAGGGTATATTGTATTCGTGCAAAAGTACGTAACAGGGAGAAGGAAGCGTTTCCGACCCCATAAAGTATATATATTCTTGATCAGGATCACTAGCCGAGTCGATCTAGCCATGTCCGTCTGTCCGTCTGTCCGTCTGTCCGTCTGTCCGTCTGTCTGTCTGTCTGTCTGTCTGTCTGTCTGTCCGTATGAACGCTGAGATATCGGAAACTATAAAAGCTAGAAGATTGGTATTTGGCATGAAGATTCTTGGAGTTCCTACGCAGCGCAAGTTTGTTTCAAAAGGGTGCCACGCCCCCTCTAACGCCCACAATCGCTTATATACGATTTTAAAAATTTCAATATTTCGGAAAAGTAAAAATGCAGTTTTATTGTGTTTATCAATACCTATCGAAATGTAGAAGAAATTTTTCAAATCGGACCATTCGTTAAAAAGTTATGCGGGTTCAAAGTTTCTATCTCCATCTCCCTCGCACTCCCTTTACCTGAGTAACGGGTATCAGATTGTCGGGGCACCCGACTATAGCGTTCTCTCTTGTTTTATACCTATACTAGCAATACCCAAAGCGACGTTGTCCGCTACTTTTAGCAAAGAACATCCGAGTAAAATTCCGCCTAACCTTAACCACTAACCACTAATATTCTATCCATATCCTCGTAACCATAACATACCTTACCTTAACACCGCATTAACCCTTATATTACTTCACCTTAACCCCACCTATTTTATGCTCACCCTTGGCACACTTTTTTAGCACCTTAATGCTGTTTTCACCTTAACACAAGTTTTTCCTCTTCTTAGCTAACCTAACTTTAGTCTCACCTGAAAAAAAATGTTCCTTACTTTACTTACTTACTTTAACTTCACCTTTTCTTATTAAAACTTGTTTGTCACCTAGACCCACCTTATCCTCGCTAAAGTCCAAACGAACCTTACCTTTCTCACTTTCACTCTTTCTTTACATTACTTTTACCCTAATCTATCTAATACATCCTTAATCGCAACTTAACCCCGCACTAACCTCACCTTATTCCCACCTTAACTCCACCGTTCTGGTAGCCTAAATTTATCATTTTGGTTAACTAAGCGAATGCAGAGAAAAACTCTTACTATTTTTTTTACTGTTTTTTTCGAACAGATCTAACCCCCAAAAACCTTAAAAGCTTAAAAAAGAATATATAAAAAAAAACACACACCTATGAAAGGCTACGGACAAAATGGTTTAAGCGAAAAACGGATCCGCCCGCAGGATCTGTAAACAAAAAAAGAAGTGGCCCAATGTCGGCTGGGGATCAACAGCTATGGTTAAATATTTTCGGAAATAAGGAAAATTAAAAAAAAACGCACATAAAAAAAAAACGCTCCAACTCTTTTTAGTGAAAACTGTGGATGTAATTCGACGTGTGAGCCTTTTGGAGACGCAATTTTCCAACAATTTCCCCCCCGCCTTTAACACAATTTAAAACCAACTTTTTTTAATTTTTGTGGGTATGTTTTGGCTAGTACAATTTCCAGATTGTGCGAATACTACCTTTTCTTAAATTGGAATGTTATTTGTGCACGCATATATTATTGCACGCATTTTATTGTTTTAAAGTACAAAAATGCATATGTACGTATGTATACGTATATCTCAATAGTTTCTGTAATTTTTTTTACAGATTTCGAGTAGAGCCCAGAAACTAAAACTCCTTAATATTTTACGGGATACATACACATTTTGATTTAGAATTGCATCCATTAGGTGATCTGTTATTTTATCCTAATTTAATCATTACATACTTATGTACATGCCAATTTGTCGATGTGTGTGTGTGTCTTTGCGTTTCTTACATTCAAATGTGACGTCTGAAAGTTTTTCCCTTTAAAACCATTCTAAATTTTTTATGCTTTTTACGGGTTGGCTACACACTTTGACTTAGAATTGCGTCAATTAGGTAATACGTTCTAGTATCCAAATAGTCAAATTTTGATCAGGTGTTTCCAAACCAGAATAAAACATCTCCTTCGCTTCAAATGACTCTCTCTCTGCTCTCTACTCTCTCGCTCTGCTTCTGCTGACGTTGTTTTTGTGAGAGCTGTGTTCAAAAGCATATAAAAACAAGAAAGGAAGCTAGCTTCGGCCAGCCGAAGCTTATATACCCTTGCAGATCATTCCTATTAATTTACAAATCGCAAAAATGTTAAATTTCCTATTATTTCTCTTATTTGCGATCGTTCCTATGGCAGCTATATGATATAGTAGTTCGATTTTGATAAAATTAAAATCGAAATTCGGAAGTATTTAAAAAGAGTCGTATCCCAGAGAAGAAGAGAATACAATAAAAACCAACGAAGCAATAATTTATTTCCTATTATATTCCCATTAATTTTCCGATCGTTCCTATGGCAGCTATATGATATAGTCGTCTGATTTTGATAAAATTTTATTCGAAATTCAGAAATAATTAAAAACTAATATTCCCAAGATTAGAAGGTAATACTACAAAAAACACCGAAGCTAGAATTTTTTTTACCGTTTTTTTTTCGATCCTTCCTATGAGAGCTATAGGATATAGTTGTCCGATCCGGTCGGTTCCGACCTATATACTACCTGCAATAGTAAGAAGACTTTTGGGAAAGTTTTATCCCGATAGCTTAAAAACTGAGAGACTAGTTTGCGTAGAAACAGACAGACGGACAGACGGACGGACAGACGGACATGGCTAGATCGACTCGTCTAGTGATGCTGATCAAGAATATATATACTTTATGGGGTCGGAAACGTCTCCTTCACTGCGTTGCAAACTTCTGACTGAAATCATAATATCCTCTGCAAGGGTATAACAAAAACAACGTGCTGCCAAAAAATCCCCCGCAATCCCCGCAATCTTACAAAAAAAATCATATAAAATCAGCCGTGGGTCCCAAAAAAAAAATAAAAATACCTTACTGATTGTATGGCATAGTTCCACACTTTAAACCAAAAACGGATCTGATCGCATAATCGGTGCGGAAAAATTAATTAAGTGCCCCAACCGGAAGTCGGTTGGGGCTCATCTTCTGGGCTTTCAAAGATTTCCACAAATAAAGCTTAAAATGAAAATATCAACTTGTTTGGTTGAAAACTGTGGAAATGGTTGATGTTTTAATCAAGCAATTTCGCATTTTTCGAGAGTCCTGGGAGTCCTTAGGAGCCGAGTTTTAAAAAATCCTTTCTTAGTGCACACCTCCTCTAACACACGATTCAGACCCAATTTTTTCCAGAATTTTGGGTCTTTTGGTTTGGGCTGGGGGAACATGACGCAAATCGACATCTACTCTTTTATAGTAATACTCGATATATACATGAACTGAGATTTGTTTGGATAAGATGGCAGGGTCACTTAGAATTTAGGCGTTAAATTAAACTTTATAATTCAAATTACTTTAACTGGTTAAAACATTAAGGTTGAATGCTGTAAAATTAATAGTGTGTATTACTATGAAATCAGACACTTTTACCACGTTTTTAAAATGTTTTGGGCTGTTCAAAAAATACATGTAATTGTTTTTAATTTTATCATATCCGGCATTAATTTTTAGAAAGGCAATTTTATATACATTTTTAGAAATTTATTTAGAAATATGTGCGTAATTATAGCCGTTACTCGTTGAGTAAAAGGGTATATTGTATTCGAGCCAAAGTATGTAACAGGGAGAAGGAAGAGTTTCCGCCACTATAAAGTATATATATTCTTGATCAGGGTCACTAGCCGAGTCGATCCAGCCATGTCCGTCTGTACGTCTGTCTGTTGTCCGTCTGTATGAACGCTGAGATCTCGGAAACTACAAAAGCTAGAAATTCGGCATTAACAACACACATTTTTGGGCTTCCTACGCAGCGCAAGTTTGTTTCAGTCGAGCTCTACGCCCCCCCTAACGCCCACAATCGCCTTAAAGGACTTTTAAAGAAGCCTGGCGCCGACATCTTTACAGATTTTGTAAAAGTTTAAAGTAAATTTAGTTGTGTTTATTAATACCTTTCAAAATGTAAAAGAAATTTTTAAAATCGGCCAATCCATTAAAAAGTTATGAGCAAAAAATGAAACAGCCACTAGATGGCGCTAGTATCTTTGACGACTGCATATATCCATCTCACTCGCACTCCCTTAAGCTGAGTAACGGGTATCTAATAGTCTAGGTACTCGACTATAGCGTTCTCTTTTTTTTTGTTGGCAACTGAGTAATTTGCCTTTAAAATAAATTTTTTATTGTTCTTATTTGTTTATGGCACCTAATTAGTCGCAAAAGGTTTGATAATTCAACCAAAAAGCATAAAATCAATTTATATTATTTGTCCCATTTTATAGTAGCTCTAATGAATGAGCAAAATTGTACTTTTTATACCCTTGCAGAGGGTATTATAATTTCAGTCAGATATTGTAACGCAGTGAAGGAGACGTTTCCGACCACATAAAGTATATATATTCTTGATCAGCACCAATAGCCGAGTCCATCTAGCCATGTCCGTCTGTCCGTTTCTATGCGAACTAGTCTCTCAGTTTTAAAGCTATCGCAATGAAACTTTCCCAAAAGTCTTCTTTCTATTGCAGGTAGTACATATGTCGGAGCGAGCCGGATCGGACCACTAAATCTTAAGGCTCCCTTACGAATAGTAAGATTTTTTTTATTTTAAATTTTATGTAGGCGTGGTGATTTTGAACAATTAGAAATCATGACAACTAAAACGTATTCAGTTCGGTTGAGTTCAAAGTGTTCATGTGTTCAGTTCAGTGCTCAGAGTTAAGTTCAAAGCTAATAATAATAATAAATAATAAAAATGTTTTCGGTTCAGCTTAACGTTTAAACAGATCATCGTGAAAACAGTTTCTTGTTCGGCTCAACAATATCAAAAGTTTTATTTGAAAAACTGTTAAAAATTTCTACAAATTATTCAAAATGCCGCCACTGTATATCGTTAACAATTAGCGCCTTGAAATACTCTAAAGAAAACGGAACAAAGCGTTAAGTTCACTGTTAAAAATAAAAATGTACATTGCTTTCTTTGACTTTTTAATTTAACTGCTAGGGTATATAAACTTCGGCTTGCCGAAGTTAGCTTTCTTTCTTGTTCTTTGTAATTTTATGGCAATCCTTGATAAATGTGATTAAATTTTTTAATCGTCTTTCCACATTACCCACATTTATTCTTATTATTATTTGTAAAAATTGTGAGTAAAATAAATTAAAATCATCAATAAATATTATGATTATAGACATTATGATTATAGTATTTAGTTTAATTTATTTGATTAAAAATTATTAATATTTTTTCTACGAATTTTAAAATTACTAAAAATTAAAGATAAATGTGAGAACAAGATTTTTTTTTTGGTGTAAATCATAGGATTTTTAAGTATTATAAGTTGGTGATTTTTTGTTAAAAAATATAATAATCGTAGTGCCACAGAAATCACACAGCGCATAAATGGCCTGATATTGATGCTTCTCAGAAACCCACCCCCATTTAAAGCTCAGATATTATGTATCCCCACACCGCCGCTTGCAAAAAAGGAACAGAATTTCAAGAACACAAAAACCAACTTCTCACTTTCCCGCTGGGAACCCATTCCACTATTCTTTACACTTAACTTCCGCATCTCCAATTAGTATAAAAGCATGTACCAACTTCACAATAAATCAGTTATCAACCCATCTTTTAACTCCGCAGTCTTACTTTCTAACCTCCGGGAAGAGGTCGCGTAACTCCAAAGCGTCTCCGTGTCGACAGTGCGAATTATCACTGTTCCTCGGTAGACCTGTGTGTTTACATTCGCGTAGGCACAAACATTGGTGACCCCGATCCTTTACCAACAAAGGATCACACCCAGCAACCCCCTTCAACTCCACGGTTGAACCTCTAACTTGTGAGAAGCACGGTTAAGTTCACACTCAGCTTTATCCAGCTTCACAGGATAGCATAGCTTATCCAGCTTCACAGGATACACAGCTTATCCAGCTTCACAGGATACCCAGCTCATCCAGCTCCACAGGATACGCAGCTTTATCTAGCTTCACAGGATCGACCACCCAATTTGGGACCGCAGCTTATCCAGCTTCACAGGACAGCACAGCTCATCCAGCCTCACAGGATAAACAGCTTATCCAGCTTCACAGGACAGCACAGCTCATCCAGCTTCACAGGATAGGCAGCTTATCCAGTTTCACAGGATACACATCTTATCCAGCTTCACAAGATACCCAGCTCATCCAGCTCCACAGGATACGCAGCTTTATCCAGCTTCACAGGATCGACCACCCAATTTGAGACCGCAGCTTATCCAGCTTCACAGGACAGCACAGCTCATCCAGCTTCACAGGATAGACAGCTTATCCAGCTTCACAGGACAGCACAGCTCATCCAGCTTCACAGGATAGACAGCTCATCCAGCTTCACAGGATAGACAGCTTATCCAGCTTCATAGGATACGCAGCTTTATCCAGCTTCACAGGATCGACCACCCAATTTGGGAACCGCAGCTTATCCAGCTTTACAGGGCAGCATAACTCATCCAGCTTCACAGGACAGCACAGCTCATCCAGCTTCACAGGATAGACAGCTTATCCAGCTTCACAGGACAGCACAGCTCATCATATTCGGGTTCCCCGACTATCAGATACCCGTTACTCAGGTAAAGGGAGTGCGAGGGAGATGGAGATAGAAACTTTGATCACGCATAACTTTTTAACGAATGGTCCGATTTGAGAAATTTCTTTTACATTTCGATAGGTATTGATAAACACAATAAAACTGCATTTTTACTTTTCCGAAAAATTTAAATTTTTAAATTCGTATATAAGCGATTGTGGGCGTTAGAGGGGCGTGGCACCTTCTTGAAACAAACTTGCGCTGCGTAGGAACTCTAAGAATCTTCATGCCAAATACCAATTTTCTAGCTTTTAAAGTTTCCGAGATCTCAGCGTTCATACAGACAGACAGACGGACAGACAGACGGACAGACAGACGGACAGACAGACGGACAGACAGACAGACGGACAGACGGACATGGCTAGATCGACTCGGCTAGTGATCCTGATCAAGAATATATATACTTTATGGGGTCGGAAACGCTTCCTTCTAGCTGTTACATACTTTTGCACGAATACAATATACCCTTTTACTCTACGAGTAACGGGTATAAAAATGAAGAAACGAAAAATCTAGATAAATCACAAGGACTCTGGTACATAAATAACTAAAATTATCTAAACTTCACATTTATAGGCAGGATAAGTGTCCAAATGGGTTCTAGTCAATTATATTTACTTGTTATACCCGTTACTCGTAGAGTAAAAGGGTATATTTTATTCGTGCAAAAGTATGGTTTACCAAAGCGCTTCAAAGACTTAAAAACCTTAAATCAAACACATATAAACAGTATACAAATCGGGTAGGTCATCCGATTATTCGAAATATGTGGTGGCTCGATCAGATTTTTATGTTCTCAACAGTTATTGCTATTCTTTGTATTTAAAGCAGTTTTATAACTTCGTTAATGCCAAGCGTAAGTCATCGACATTGCCTTCATCGGTACGTTTAAACTCAATGGAGGCATCGACGGATTCTGCAATTGCTGCTTTATTTTCCGAGTTTTTTTAAACTACTTCGTCAATTTCTAACTACCCTAATTTCTTAAATACTCCCTAGGTGTATGCTTAAGTTATGTGCATCAACCATTTGAAAACCGATGCTTTAACTTATTCATATCTCTATTTCATCATCAGTTTTTTCAACTATCTGGAAGGACTTTTTATACCCGTTACTCGTAGAGTAAATGGGTATATTGTATTCGTTCAAAAGTATGTAACAGCTAGAAGAAAGCATTTCCGACCCTATAAAGTATATATTCTTGATCAGGGTTACTAGACGAGTCAATCTTGCCATGTCCGTCTCTTCGTCTGTCCATCTGTCTGTCTGTCTGTCCGTCCGTATGCACGCTGAGATCTCGGAAACTACAAAAGCTAAAAGATTGGGATTACCCACACAAGTTCTTGGGCTTCCTACGCAGCGCAAGTTTGTTCCAGCCGAGAGCCACGCCCTTTCTAACGCCCACACCTTTAAAGATTTCGGAAAAGTAAAAATGCATTGTGTTTATTAACACCTATCGAAATGTATAGGAAATTTTTCAAATCAGACCATTCGTTAAAAAGTTATTCGCGATCAAAGTTTTGTATCTCCATCTCCCTCGCTCTCCCTTTAGCTGAGTAACGGGTATCTGATATCCGGGGCACCCGACTATGGCGTTCTCTCTTGTTTATTATTCCACTTAACGGGTGCGAAGGCGGATACCCAGAATTTTAGAGGTATTTATAAATTGTCGGCAAATCCTAAAGCCATTGAACGTATTATCACTTCTCATTTGCAACATTTATGTTCCACGCTTATATCACCGTGTCAGCATGGTTTTGTTGAGCGAAGATCGACCACCACTAAGCTTCTTGAATTGTCATCTATTAAATGGATTTAACAAAAAAGTGCAGACTGACGTTATATTTACAGATTTTAGTAAGGCCTTTGACTCTGTTCACCACTCTCTTCTTTTATTCAAAATAGATCAGCTTGGGTTTCCATGTAATCTATTAACTGGGGTTTTAAGTTATTTTAATGGTAGGACTCAGAGGGTTATATTTAAAAACGCTGTTTCAAAAATGATCTACGTGACATCTGGAGTGCCTCAAGGTAGTCATTTAGGCCCTTTGCTGTTTATTAACGATTTTTTCTCTATCATAACATATTCTCTTGTACTAATGTATGCTGATGATGTTAAGCTTTGTTTGTCAAATAATGACATCATCAGTTTTTCCAACTATTTGTAATTACCGAAAGTTCTCTTTTAAAGGATTTAGCAACAACAACGCCAACGTATTCTCCCGGTCCTGATGGACTCCCTGGGAGTGTGCTTAAGTTTTGAGCTTCAACCATTTGTAAACCGATTCTTAAACTTTTTCATTTGTCTATTTCATCATCAGTTTTTCCAACTATCTGGAAGGACTCTTTCATTATTCCACTCCACAAAAAGGGTGCGAAGGCGGATGCCCAGAATTACAGAGGCATTTCTAAATTGTCGGCAATTCCTAAAGCATTTGAACGTATTATTACTTCTCATTTGCAGCATTTATGTTCCTCGCTAATATCACCGTGTCAGCATGGTTTTGTTAAGCGAAGATCAACCACCACCAACCTTCTTGAATTGTCATCCATTGTAATAAATGGATATAAGAATAACATGCAGACAGACGTTATATATACAGATTTTAGTAAGGCCTTTGACTCTGTTAACCACTCTCTCCTTTTATTCAAATTAGATCAGCTTGGGTTTCCATGTAATCTATTAACTTGGATTTCAAGTTACTTGAATGGTAAGACTCAGAGGGTTATATTTAAGAGCGCTGTTTCTAAAATGATCAACGTGACATCTGGAGTTCCTCAAGGTAGTCATTTAGGCCCTTTGCTGCTTACTTTGTTTATTAACGATCTTCCCTCTATCGTAGCACATTCTCGTGTACTAATGTACGCTGACGATGTTAAGCTTTGTTTATCATATAAAGATGTAGGGTCAGGTTTCACCTTACAGTAAGACATTGATTGTTTTCAGGGATGGTGTGAGTACAACCTTTTAAATTTGAACTGCCTTAAATTCAAAGTTATAAGTTATAAGTTATTCGCTTCAGAATTCGCCACTAGACCGTATATATTCAGTTAACGATTTAGGTCTTCTCCTGGACCCAAAACTTAAATTTGACTGCCACATAATGTCCACTGTCAACAAAGCTATGAGTGTTCTTGGGTTTATAAAGCATTGGTCGAAAGAGTTTGATGACCCTTATACAACCAAATTACTATTTACCTCCATTGTCCGTCCTCTTAATCTGCCACGATGTACATCAAATTTTAGTCTGCACGAGCTCTTTTGAGTTCTATGAAATTATTATAACAACCTTTATCATTTTATTTGCACTTTAACTTCTATCTCGGTATTAAAATATAATATTTTAATTCATGTGCTTCATTTATTATGTGTCCAGTGTCCATTTGATTTATGTATCTTCCTCGCATTTTTGCCCATATTGATAAAAGGCCCCGCGCGTAACAAGCACGTGCTTGGTGTCAATGTCATGTTGTTATATATATCCCTGGAACAGCACCCATCGAAGGTGGACTAGAATCTCGGACACGAGAGAGAGAAAGCTGGACGCTCTCAGAGAAGTTCAAGTGAAACAGTTTGAGCATTTAGGGCCGTTTTCTCGTCCGTACTTCAGTTTGCCTGCCGGGACAACGGGGCGATAAACCAAAAATCGTTTACTCGTCCTTATGTTAGCGCAGGTAGCGGCAAATTTTGTTTCGGTACTTCATCCACCGTGCCAAATTTTTGCGGTTGGATTGTGCGCAAGTGTTGCCAGACATTCGAGCGTTGTCAATTTGGTTCCACTCTTCATTCGAAAACAGCTGATTCTATTTACAGTTAAATATGAATCAAAATTGTTCAAGTCATCCAATTTATTTTACAATGAATTCCCGAGCGATTTATCTTCAAACTCTGTGGGATATCGTCGAATTGTCTGAAGTGCGAACCTATCGGCGCAGATATCAAGTCCAGAGAAATTACTTCGAACATTACAGTGATGAAGAATTTGTTAAAAGGTTTCGCTTGTGTAAAAGCACGGCACTATTTGTTTTCCAAAAAAATGTTTTGCGACTTGAATCTAAAGTAAAGAAGTAAGAGCATTCATTTGGTTTAACTAATTCCATATAATCAAAAACCATTGTTACAGGAAAACGACAATACAGCCATGGGAAGTTTCTTTTGCTATAGCGTCTTTATCAAAACAATTTATTAAGTTCCCGCGTATTGAAGATCTTCAAGAAAATGTTGTTGATTTTTATAAAATAGTCAATAAATAGTCAAGTGACGGCGTCAGACTTCTTGTTTTCTAATATGTTTTTGTTCTCCGAAACCAGTTCTACAAGGATGGTCTTCTGTTCATCGGTATAAATTTTACCGCGAAACTTCTTTTCTGCCCACATTGTTTTTATTTATTAGTTTGAAATGTTGTGTATATCAGCAGCTGTTAGTATGACTGTTTTATGGTATTTTTCGATTGTTTTTCGATTAATTTTTGACAATTAGTTAACTCTTCTGATGTGGGGTTGCCACCTAGTCTCAAATTAGTGCTCCTTTTATTTGGAGTTTTAAATTAACGTCAAGAAAACAAATTTTTTTAATTATATTAATTAGAACAACATATTCAATTTTTAAAAATATATATAAGTTTTCCATTGTTGAATTTTTTGATTGAAATTTAATTTTTATAATTATAACCATTATAATTTTTAACAAAAATACTATAATCCTTTTTAACAAAGTTATTTCAGTGAAACAATGAGGTAACATAAATTTTAAATAATTAACATTTTATAACAAAGATAGTTGCATACCGCTTTTGCAAAGATTGCACCGAAACTGACATTCGCCATACAAAAATACGGGAATTATTCATGTTTCGATGGAGGTCTTAAGACATTTATTTCGGAGAAAGCGCAAAAGTGCACTTTTATACTTACTGAGTTTAAAGAGAATTAAGTACTCTACAAGATAAACAAGAGAAAACGCTATATTCGGGTGCCCCGACTATCAGATACCCGTTACTCAGCTAAAGGGAGTGCGAGGGAGATGGAGATATAAACTTTGATCAGCACTAACTTTTTAACGAATGGTCCGATTTAAAAAATTTCTTCTACATTTCGATAGGTATTGATAAGCACAACAAAACTGCATTTTTACTTTTCCAAAATATTCAAATTTTTAAAATCGCACATGGGCGATTGTGGGCTTTAGAGGGGGCGTGGCACCCTTTTGAAACAAACTTGCGCTGCGTAGGAACTCCTAGAATCTGCGTGCAAAATGCCAATCTTCTAGCTTTTATAGTTTCCGAGATCTCAGCGTTCATACAGACAGACGGACGGACAGACAGACAGACAGACAGACGGACAGACAGACATGGCTAGATCGACTCGGCTAGTGATCCTGATCAAGAATATATATACTTTACAGGGTGTGGCACCCTTTTGAAACAAACTTGCGCTGCGTAGGAACTCCTAGAATCTGCATGCAAAATGCCAATCTTCTAGCTTTTATAGTTTCCGAGATCTCAGCGTTCATACAGACAGACGGACGGACAGACAGACAGACAGACAGACGGACAGACAGACGGACAGACAGACATGGCTAGATCGACTCGGCTAGTGATCCTGATCAAGAATATATATACTTTACAGGGTCGGAAACGCTTCCTTCTACCTGTTACATACTTTTGCACGAAGACAATATACCCTTTTACTCTACGAGTAATGGATATTAAAAGGTTCCAGAGCTGGAAAGAGCTGGAATCACTTTGTATCTCCATTTAAAAATAAAAATTTTATACCAATTTTAATTTTTTTTGAGGCTAGATCTTAGATTATAGGAACACCACAATCAATAAATACATCGGTACGCTCACAAAAAAAGTTACAAGAACGGCGCTGCATTGTTTCATTATTTTACTTTTGACAATTTAAACTTTTAATCAAAATAAGCGATTTACCAGCGCTGCCATCTCGATGAGCCATTAGCAGGCTTTCACAGCTGATAACTTAACAGTGATGCGCGCACCATCTAAACCGCTGCTCCGATTTTCCGATTTATTTTTCAAGTTTTATCGAAATCATTTAGATTTTCTAAGTTATTGCGTTGCATTTTGTGGGAGCCTGCCAAGAGAGCGAAGCCCAGAGTGCGGATGCCAAGAGAGCGACGGCCGAGAAGCAACAGCCAAGAAAACTGATGTGGGGGAGGGGTAATGCTGCGTCGAAAAGGGGAGGGGAAAGGGGCAATTCAAGTTAAAATTGGCTTAAGATTTTAAAAACTTAAACTGCTGCTCTGATCAATATGATTTTCGATCAATAGTCAGTTCTGTGGATCAAATGCTTAGGTTTTATTTTTCAAAAAAATTTTTCATTTTGTAGCAGAAGCCCTATTTAAATTCCACCATGGAAAAATTCAGAGAAAAATTAACAAACTTTGCTTGTTTATTGTGTGGTGTGAAAGAGGACTTTCATAAATCTTGCGTTTATCTAGCCACATATGTGTTCACCATGTATATGACTAATTACTTTTGGTTCCCCATGTCGCTACATCATAATTGAAAAACAAATTGTTCCTGTTGGCTCCTTAGCAGAAAGAGCATCAGAAGCTAGACATAAACTTTGTTTGTAGCCGGGCACAGTTTTTGAATCGTCACTGGAAAGGAAGTAAGAAAATGAATTTTACAAATTCCAAAACAATTCACAAAAACCTGGTGAGTGGCTTAAAAGTTAAGGGCAGAAGGTATCTTTGGGTCAAAAAAGCATTGTAAAAGAAAATATTTGTATTTCATTTTTAAAAGTTGTCACTTTGCTGTGACTTTAAAATTTTAAATGCGCCCACCTTCTCTTGCGGTTAAGTTAGATTCAATTTTCAAAAACGACAATATAGAAGAGATGTGTAACTATTTAATTCTGAAAAGAGTAACAAAATTGGTTGACCACTCTTGAAGATATATCCCAAAAGACGAAAAAAATTGTTATTTTCTTAAATTAAAGATACCGCAAATACCAGAGCAGATGGACTATAGGCGTAGTGACAAATTATGCTTAGAAAAGCCTCATTTATCGAAATAAAATGGTGGCAAGCCTGGACAAAACTTCTGTTGGCCTGTGTAATTTTTAAAAATTACTAAAAAATCAATTTTTAACAACTGTGCGGGGGACAAATTTAAAAAAAAAACGAAATTCAAAATTTTGTTTAATTTCAAACAATATACTAAAAAAAATTTCAAGGTAATATCTTTTAAACAAGAGTTTTTGCACCAAAAACGGGTTTTTTGACCAAATAACAAAATAATAGTCGATGGCGAATTAAATATATCTATAAATTTCGACGGCTTGACGGCTTTCGACGGTTGAAACTTCGAAAAATACACTGAAAGTATCGGATATAAACAATCGATGTGTAAAGAAATTTCTATGAAAAGCAACTAGTACACAGCTCTTATTGACACAGGCAGCAAATAGAACACTATAAGTGAAGCAACGTACTTAAGCTTGGATAAGCCAAAATTGAGTGATGTTTACATTTTACTAGTAGGTTTCGAAAACAACAACAGGGTGAAACCATTGGGTTCTTTAAAAAAAAATTCGAAGTTGACGATCGAGTGTTTGAAGAAAATTTTCTAGTTGTTTCGTCTGACTTTTTGGGCGTACAAGTTGTGTTAGGCGCAGCATTCTGTTACAACGCTGAAATACTAATAAATCGTGACGGAATAAAAATACATTTCCAAAAAAACTGAATTAAGTTTGGAAATGAAAATCAATGCGAAAGTGCCGAAAAAGTGAACATGAACAACAACTCAAGCAAACCCAGAAGTTTACGATCTGATCAAGAACTAAAAGGCGAGTAGTACAAAAACAAAAAAACGTTGCGTTGTGTATTGTGATAATTGCTCGGCTTAGATGCCTGGCATACAGTACATAAACTGCCTGCCTAAAGTCGTTGCAACTAGAACATAAGCCAGTTGGACTAAGGTTTGCATATGAGGATTGGAAGATACAGCGACAGCCTCTGTTGGATGCAAATGAATGAAACTTTATTTGTGAGAATCAAAGTTGTTACTGATTTTATTGAATAAACTTAACGGTACTTGTAGGTAAACGTGCCTAGGCTAACAAAATAGGTATAAAGCAGAATGTTGGGTATTATGCATTAAGTCAGATAATGGGAGCATACCCAACAATACAATTCAGCAGAATGTGCATATGCCAGTAAGTGGGTCACTGATAGTGTCGCTGACGGCTTGACCCGATACATGATACTTCAGCGTGCTTACCTGTAACTATTGCTGCGACTGAACAAATTTTTTTAAAGGACGATACTTTGGTACACTCTCGTCCGCGTAGATTCTCATTCTCCAAGCGGTGTATTATCGACGATCAAATCGAACAGCGGTTTCGAGTAGCAGTCCGGTCGTCCTGGTCAAGAAACGGGACAACACAACTCGATTCTGCATTGACTACAGAAGGTTTAACAAGGAAATAGTTAACAAGTCATAGCCAAACCTTTGACCGATCTGATGAAGCACGAAGCAAAGTTTTGTTTCTTTCTTTTCTTTCTCAAGATTTTTCATCCGCAGCACGAAGCAGAGCTTCATACAGATGCATCGATTGATGGTTTTGGAGCAGTTCTATTCCAAAAGTCGCCCAATGACAACCAGCTACATCTACTACATTGATTAGCATAGGCGACTTCCATATACCATAACGATCATAACAAGTGATACACCAATCGAAAGCTAACGCAAGAACTTAACTTAACTAAAGTCCCAAATCGATGTTTCAAGGTCCTGGAAACCTTAAAATATATCATTAATTTTAAAACTTTAGGAAAAACCTTGTAGTTTAACGAAAAAACAGCTATAAATAGCTAAATTTAAATATCTATTTTATATAACTATCTACCCATAAAAATCTTTTCAATGGTACCATTCGTTAAAAAAAATGTACACAATAAAGTTTTTTCGCTAGATGACACTACTTTGAAAAATCTGAATCTGCTAAGTGTAAAGGGTATAAAACTAAAATGTTTCATATAGATTCTACTAGTGCCTATTAACTTAGTATTAAGGCCATGTTTGCTTCAGCCGAGTTCTACGCTCACAAAATCTATTAATCGGTGTAGCGATGGATTTTTTTTAAAGATTTTGTAAAAGGTTAAATGAAGTTTGGTTTCTTTTATCCTCAAAAAATTTTTGTCCGTTTTGTGGCTTTGCATTTTTTATCTCCCTTGCACTCCCGGGTAAATGGATGCAGGCGTGATGCGAGCCTACAAAGTGAGATATACTGACTGTTACTTTCATTGTAAGCGACATAGCGAATGTATGGCACGTCTGACGACTTTGTGTTGTTAACTGACTTATTTAATTAATTATTAGAAAATATAAATTAGAACCACATTACCATTTTATTTTGAGCGCAGCCGTATGATGGCTATGTTTTCTTTTGTTTATTTCACCCTTAGAACAAATCTTAAAAATATTTTGAGTATGGAATTCGAAAGACAAAGAGGGTCACTTTTTAAATGCTTTGACTGCATACCAATTCATGAATCCGTTTGCGTGTAATACCCCCCGAAAGTTGGAAAGTTTCATCACTTTTGCAACTTAAAAATCCTTTGCTTAAGAATATTTGCATCGCGATGCATTGCGGAACTTTTCGTTTAAAGCAGTTCAAATTGGGAATTCGAAGCGATCACGATTTTATCTCATCCGTCGGGGTAATTTTATTATGTTACAGAGTGTAATTATTAATAGATTTATTCTTACCTGTGGAAATTCCTCATATTTTTTGCCCACACATGTTTTTTTTACTGCATCTTTGAACTCTTGATTAGATATTTTTCCATCCTACAAAAAAAGAACAATTGAAAAAAAGTTATGTAATATATACTGTTTATTTATAAAACTCCAACAGTTTTAAAAGTTGTCATTGGAACGATCGGTTCCAGCTGCATTAATCAGAAAGTAGTTCTGAGATACAGAAAGGAAGTTAACTTCGGCAGCCGAACCCTTGCATTTCAAATAAATACAAAACGTTTAAGGCTTAAACTGTTTCACATCATATTGGCCGCCCTTATATTTAAGGAAAAAGTGAAAATGCAATTTTGTTGTCCTAATTAATACCTATCGAAATGTAGAAAACAATTTATAAATAGAACTGTTATCTGATAGTATATAAAAGTACTCGACTATAGCGTTCCTGCTTGTTTTTGTATTATTTTTTACAAATCTACAGTTTGGGATTTCGGTATCTCCACCGATATTTTTTAAAATTTAACTTTTAGCTAAAAAAGAATGCCGCATAAGAAAAGATTTGTGATATAATCGAATTTTTTACCGCGCAATATGACTGTGTTGTGACTGTGGAATATTTCCTTTGCACGGTCACACTCAATGCTACAGAGTGAGACAGCAATATATGTGGAGGCCATGACGTCACAATGGACAAGGCCATTTTTCTTTTGTGATAAACTAACAATAATGTTTTATTTGTGTGTGTTTTCTAAAACATCGGGGGTCGAGTTTCACAACATTGCGCAAAATATGATTTTAGTGCCGCTCGGAAAAATTCGCGGTTTTTGCTTTAATTTACCCTGTGTTTACAATGCCAAAGTAAGTAGGGGAGAAGGGGGCTCCAATTGTAAAAGGGGCACAATAGTATGTGGCCCCAGCATCCAAACGGCTCGTTTAAATTGCGCGCCGTGTTTACTGCAGGTTCCTTAGGACACCAGAGGGCTGCATCAGTTGAAGAAATTACGAACCAATTTCCCTTCAATGTCAAATTTGTGAAAATAGTCTCATTCTGTTCGGGACACTTTATTGAACATTGGTCGCTCGCGAGATTTTTTAAAACAAATATTTCCTGAAGGCAAATTTCATGCCCAACGCGTTTCTCTTACTAAATATTTTGTTGGTCTTCAATCTTCCTGGTATTTAGCCAAACTTCAAACATTCCTTTTGGGGTGAAAATGAAAGACGGTACTATATGATAACAGACGGACTTTAATTTATTTCTTATGGTCATAGTCGCAGTATTGGTTGCGCTCATGGTCGAATCTGTAACCGAGAGCTCGTTGAGCCAGATTGCAGTCAAACTGAACAAAATGGCCTAAGTAGCGGTTAAGGGCGGCAAAAAAAAATTTGACAACGCGGAATTTTGAAGGAATAATGGAATTGTAGAAATCAAGGATGAACAAGAGAGAACGTTATAGTCGGGTGCCCCGACTATCAGATACCCGTTACTCAGGTAAAGGGAGTGCGAGGGAGATGGAGATAGAAAGTTTGATCACGCATAACTTTTTAACGAATGGTCCGATTTGAAAAATTAGAGGGGGCGTGGCACCTTCTTGAAACAAACTTGCGCTGCGTAGGAACTCCAAGAATATTCATGCCAAATACCAATCTTCTAGCTTTTATAGTTTCCGAGATCTCAGCGTTCATACAGACAGACAGACGGACAGACAGACGGACAGACGGACATGGCTAGATCGGCTCGGCTAGTGATCCTGATCAAGAATATATATACTTTATGGGGTCGGAAACGCTTCCTTCTAGCTGTTACATACTTTTGCACGAATACAATATACCCTTTTACTCTACGAGTAACGGGTATAAAAATAATAAACTTACAAGAAACACAACAAATGTACTCCATTTTAGATCAAAGGACTAGTGTCCAAAGAGTCCATTAAAATTTTATGAAAATTATCTCTTTTACCCTATACCGTGCCAAATGGTGCGATCCCCTTCTTCGACTCGTCGGACATGGTCAGGGGGCACCGGGTGATCAAGTGCGATGACTCGTTCTTAAGGTCCTTCCTGGCGGAATGAATAGCCAAGAAACAAGCTGTTGGATGACCTGGTCATCGACGACAAGACCCCAGGCGTAACACCGAACACCGATGCCTAAAGTCGTGCAGATTAACCTGAAGCACAGCACGCATGCTTCAGCCAATCTTACAATTCTTCTCAGTGAGAGGAACATTGACATGGGCATCGTTCAAGAACCATGGTCTCGAGACGAACAAATCTTGGATCTAACACAACAAGGATATACACTCTTTTATACTAACTCGACAGGTAGGCCGAGAGCTGGTATTATTATAAAGAACAAGAAAGGAAGCTAACTTCGGCAAGCCGAAGTTTATATACCCTTGCAGTTAAAATAAAAAGTCAAAGAAAGCAATGTACATTTTTATTTTTAACAGTGAACTTAACGCTTTGTTCCGTTTTCTTTAGAGTATTTCAAGGCGCTAATTGTTAACGATATACAGTGGCGGCATTTTGAATAATTTGTAGAAATTTTTAGCAATTTTTCAAATAAAACTTTTGATATTGTTGAGCCGAACAAGGAACTGTTTTCACGTTGATCTGTTTTAGCGTTAAGCTGAACCGAAAACTTGTTTATTATTTATTATTATTATTAGCTTTGAACTTAACTCTGAGCACTGAACTGAACACATGAACACTTTGAACTCAACTGAATTGAATACGTTTTGGTTGTCATGATTTCTAATTGTTCAAAATCACCACGCCTACATAAAATTTAAAATAAAAAAAATCTTACTATTCGTAAGGGAGCCTTAAGATATAGTGGTTCGATCCGGCTCGCTCAGACATATGTACTACCTGCAATAGAAAGAAGACTTTTGGGAAAGTTTCATTGCGATAGCTTTAAAACTGAGAGACTAGTTCGCATAGAAACGGACAGACGGACAGACGGACATGGCTAGATGGACTCTAGATGGACCCTCTGCAAGGGTATAATAACTATAACGCTCCATATGCTCCAATCTTAGTACACCGGATCTAGCAGTTGCCAGATTCGTGGCGGCGGATGGGACATCGATGGTGATAGCCTCATCCTACATGGCCCATGATGAACCGGCTCCACCTGAGCCAGTCATCAAGCTGATGCAATGGGCGGAAGACACTAAGACGACCCTGGTGCTCGGATGGGACGCTAACGCGAGGCACACACTATGGGGAAGCTCGGAAACTAACGAAAGGGGGGAGTCTCTTTTTGATAATATTATTTGCCGCAACATCACCATATGTAATAGAGGTAGCACACCCACTTTTATATTCACAAGCACTAGGGAATTTCAGGGATGGGAAGAGGTGTTAGACCTCCCTTTACAGACAGAATTTAGTAAATATAAGGTTGACAAGTGGATAGAGTCGAAACAAAATTCCTTTCCAGATCACAGGTACATTTTCTTCGAAATTTCGATTCCGATTAGCAAACCGGAACCGAAACGTAACCCCCGTAGAACAAACTGGGACAAATTCGGTAAGATTGTCTACTCGATTATTAGTAACAGTAGAATACGGGTACAAACCTCTACGACGACCCTGGACAAGGAAGTAGAGGAGGTAACAAACATTCTAAACAATGCATATAAGAAAACATGCAAGGTTTCATACTCTAAAAAACAACACCCTTTATGGTGGACCAAAGAGCTATGCACTCTGAGAAAGAGGGCAAGAAAAGCCTATAACTCCAGCTATGCTACCAAGGAATGGCAGCCATACAAAGAAGCACAAAAAGCATACAAAAAAGCGATATACGCAGCCAAGAAGGACTTTTGGAGGACTTACTGCGAATCGCTCGAAGGTATAAAAGACTCGGCTAGACTAAGCAAGGTCCTTGCCAAAGGGTATAACAGCCCAACTCTATTACACAAACAAGACGGATCAGCGACTACAACAGTGGAAGAATCCATAGAGACACTGGTGGATACACACTTTCTAGGCAACCTTCGAGAAAAGCCAGCACCTACTGAAGGTCAGAGGGCTCATCAACCAACACGCACAAAGGATATCATAACTATTGAAAGAATCCAATGGGCGATAAACTCTTTCGATAAATATAAGAGTCCGGGGCCAGACGGCATTTTCCCGGCATGCTTCAAGCAACACAGGTCAGCATCAGTAGGTAGCTGCAAGCTTGCATCGGACTAACACACATACCGCTTCTATGGAAAGAAGCCAAAGTTGTATTTATCCCAAAACCAGGAAGAAGAGGTCATATCCTAGCAAAGGATTACAGGCCGATCAGCCTTACCTCCTTTCTAATGAAAACGCTGGAACGAATGATCGATATTCATATCCGGGAAAACAGCATCTATCGGACGCTCAGCATGCGTACCGAAAGGGGAGATCGACAGAAACGGCACTACACGAAGTAGTCTGCCACATAGAAAACAAGAGAGAACGCTATAGTCGGGTTGGTGTCCCGACTATCTAATACCCGTCACTCAGCTAAAGGGAGTGCGAACGCTGTACTCGGGTTGGTGTCCCGACTATCTATTGGGGCTAAAGGGAGTGCGAGGGAGATAGATATATAAACAATTTTGATTGCGTATAACTTTTTAATGAATGGTCCGATTTGAAAAATGTCTTCTACATTTCGATAGGTATTAATTAACACTATAAAATTGCGTTTATATATTTTTAAAATCTTAAAAGATGTGGCCCCAGACACATTTGAAAATCGTTTATGGCGATTGTGGGCGTTAGGGGGGGCATGGCACCTCGATGAAACAAACTTGCGCTGCGTAGGAAGCCCAAGAATATGTGTGTGAAATCTCAACCTTCTAGCTTTTATAGTTTCCGAAATCTCAGCGTTCATACAGACAGACAGACAGACGGACAGACGGACATGGCTAGATGGACTCGGCTAGTGATCCTGATCAAAAATATATATACTTTATGGGGTCGGAAACGCTTCCTTCTCCCTGTTACATACTTTTGCACGAATACAATATACCCTTTTACTCTACGAGTAACGGGTATAAATAGCTACATTTTAACCAATATACGGTGGCCACTTTCTTAGATATAGAAGGTGCGTTCAATAATGTAAACGCCGAATCCATACGAATCCATAACATGAATGACATATCGAGAGAGCTTAATAGCGATGTTATTAGTAACATAATGACGGGGGCCCTTACCCGACTCAATGAATGGGCAAAAACCTGCGGACTAGGTATAAGCCCGAGTAAAACCGAACTAATGCTCTTCACGCGAAGAACAAAGATCCCAACATACAGTAAACCAAAAATAGATGGAATCGAACTCGAGCTATCGGGTAAAGCTAAGGACCTAGGAGTGATACAAGACCCGAAGCTCTCGTGGAAACAGAACATCACGGAACGAGTAAAAAAGGCCAGTATAGCATTCTACTCGTGCAGGAAAATGTTCGGCAAAAACTGGGGTATACACCCTAAGATAATATTATGGCTTTACACAGCAGTGGTAAGGCTAATTCTCACATACGGGGAACTAGTCTGGTGGCCAGCCCTGACAAGAGCATAAAATATTACCAAGCTACAGGGGCATTAAGATCATGCCCGGCTGCTGCGTCGAACACTATTCTGGATATAATGCCTATAGAACTTTTCATAAAGGACACTGCAGCGCAGAGTGCGGCCAGACTGAAGGCAAGTAAATGCTGGAAAGGCTACCACACAGGGCACTGCCGTAACTTGGAGGACAGCAACTATCTGGCAAAGAACAAAACGGATAATATGACAGCGGAGATACGATTTGGAAACGGATTCACGACTACCTTTCCAACGAGGGAAGACTGGGAGAATGACAGAGTAACAGGACAAGATGAGGTATCACTCTACACTGACGGCTCCAAGATGGACTGTGGTGTAGGGGCTGGAATTTTCGCTGAAAGCTGGGGGATAGAACCGAAATTCCACCTCCCAGAATCAGCGACAGTTTTTCAGGCTTGGAAAAGCAGGATCTCAGGAGATCAAAGCTCTGCTGACCATCAGTCAATAGCAAGAGAACTCGAGAGCTAATAACCAAAAGTAAAAGGGATATAAGTAGGATCACGGCACTCATCACAGGCCATTGGGCCATTGGCACGCAAGCCATGAAGATGGGGCTTCCGTACAACGCTAATTGCAGAAGCTGCAAAGAAACAGCCACACAGGAGACACCTGAGCACATGATGTGTCATTGCACAGCACTAAACCACATCAGGCGAGATACTTCGGGGCGTATCAGCTGGAATCATTGGGAGAAATAGGTTTTCCTAGGTTTTCTAAATGACGCAGGCTGGTACTGAAGAGAACGCGGACACAACAATTTACGAGGGTGTGGATCAAAACGGAGCTCAGCTCTACCACTTCTACCCACCTACCTACCCTATACCGTTAACAGCGAAAGTAAGTTTCTTTGTGTTATTACCCCAGTACTGCGGCTAGACTAGTTTAAAAAGTATGGTGACATTTTGCAAAATGATGTAGGAAAAAGTTATAGCCAAAAGAACAGCCTTTCCTATGATACCAGTCTCATTTCAATGGCTCTTTATTTATAGTAGCTATGTCTAACCAAACTTTTCCTACTATTGGAGCCCCCTGTCGAACTTCCCCTGTCTCGCTCTGCCTGCGCAAGGGTACAGACAAATTAGGCAAGCGCGATCGTGACAAAAAGAAGAGAACAACAAGAGAGATTGCCAAAGCAGTTGTTGTTGCTCTCGCTCAGTATTCCTTGTCTATTTCTCAAACGCAGGCCCCGCAACGCACTGTAAATTCCGCGGTTTTCCATTGCGTTTTAACTTTTAAAGGAGTAGAATTGCTGTGATTAGTTTTTTTCGAGTTCAAACAAAAGTGCTTTAATCAAGAATACATTTTTAGGTAAGTAATTTTCAAGTGTATTAAAACTTTGTCTTGTCTAAATTACTATAGCTTCTCATTTTTAGATTGTGTTTAATTTTTTTATATTTTTAGGGCAAGCTAATGGTACAAAGTGCATAAAAAATATCTTTTCAGATGAGATCATCTTGTCCTACAGCCCAGAAGGATGTAACTCTTGGACTGCCAAGTAAGTTTTTATCATTCTTGTCTCGTTATATATGTAATACTTTAAAAATGAATCCCTTCCAAATTCAGATACCATTGTTCAGGTGGAGCCTACAGAGCCTCCGGAGAGGATGCGGAGATGCGTGAAAAATCACCATGCGCGAAAAGGCAGCTCACCAAAACTCCCGCAGCTGAGAACGTGCCGAAGACCCCCACAAGTCACCGTAGTTGGTAAATGTCTATTATTTTATTGTAAGAGTATGAAAATATAAAAAAAAAATTATGTAGTAAAATGAAATGAAAAGAAATACAGCTAATGCTAAAGGCGATGAATTTCAAAATATTTATATTATAAATGGGCGCTGAATAGGTGATGAAAATAGGCAGTGAATAGGTGATAAAAATGTGATGGAGGTGATGAAAATTTCTCTCTTTGCTGATGGTTTTGGTTCATAATTAGGCGCTGAAAAAGCACCGAAAAGGCGCTAAAAAAAAGCGCCGAAAAGGCGCTGAATTTGGTGATGAATTAGGCGATGAAAATTGGTGAGGAACAGGTGATGAATTAGCGCCAGTTTCAATGCAGTGATGAACTTCTAGGACATTCCCATACTTAAATCATCGCTATTTTTCATACAAATACACTAGTGATTCAGCGCCTGGTGCTCAATTTTAGGCACTGATTCACTGCAAAAAAGATGATGAATGGAAATGCAGGGTAGAATACGTATATTTGGTTTTGGCTTTGGGTGTCTTTGATAATTGTGTGTATTTGTTGTTTTGAAAGTAACTATTTAATTGGTAGAATTGAAAATTTTTGTGGTTGGGGACTGTTTGCCAAATATATTGGTTATATCCCTTAATTTACTTACAATATCCGAAATAAACATTTAAATTTGTATTACCCTACATGTATTTGACTAATTTAAGAAAAGGACTCAAGAAAAGCAATTCGATATTACTGCATTTTACCATTGATATTTTGTTTTAGTATTTTTCTTTTCATTAATTTTTCACCTTGATTAGAATAATATTAATAATAAAGAAGACAGGTGGGAGGGGACGCCGTGAATTAAGTTGTTTAAACATTTCCATTTGCTTAAGCAATATGAGGCACGTGTAAGGAAGAGCAAGAGAATCAATTAATTTGAATGTTTAGTTTTTTTTTAATATTTTCAATGCGATTTGAATTTTAGAACACAAAAATCTGTAAGAAAATGTTTTAAATCTATTGTGGAAATGTAAATGAAATATTGTTTTAGAAAAAGGATATCTGTATTATCATGAATTTGTATTTAAGCAAATCTCACTTCCTTAGTCAGCTGCAATGCAAGAGGAAAATTCCTCTGGAAAATAACATATTTTCATTAGGTTTCTCCATACAAGCGGAAGGGACAAAACCTCATTCACCCCTTACATTTCTTCCATCTCTGGTTTCAAAATACACGGGGGTGACACAAAGTAAGGGGGAAATGAGGTTTCTATCTGGATCTCTGGCAGTAGAATGCAGGCCAAAATCCACTGGTTTTTCCCCTTCCCGCATTATAGATTTTTCACACGTACTCAGTTATGGTTTTCCTCTACTTGCAATATCTGCTTTTCCACACCCTCCCAGTTTTGGCTTTCCACTACTTTGCAGTATCTGATTTCCCACAATAAAAATACATTTTTTCATGTAATATTTATACCCGTTACTCGGCGATCCACAAAGGCCCGAGGACAGCAGCGCTAGCAGCTCTGGCCCATCCCACGGCACTCATGGATCGCAGGACGACCCACAGGAGCCCGAAGACCGCAGCTCGAATAGTTCCGTCAGCCACCGTAGCCCCAGCCACACCAGCGGCTCTGACAACTACGACGAATCCCACCACCAGCAGCGGCTTCAACGAGACCCACTCACCCCCGGACCTGTCCATAGGGAATGGGGAGCCAATCCCGGTAACTGTCGAGGCCGCGAAACCAGAGGACCCTGTCTCCAACAAGGACCGCGCCAGTAACTCCCAGGGCTTCGACAACCACGACAACTCCCAAGTCGGACCTTCACAGTGGAAGAACCCTGTCGCCAACAGCAATGGCCCCGACGAAAACTTCTCGTCATTGGACCATTCCACAGACAACCGACCCACGACCAGTGACAAGCCAGACCCACCACCGGAACGGAAGCTTTCCGAGCCGGTACCCGCCGAAGAGATGTCCCGGAACAAGGAAGACCCGATAGCCACAGCGCGGCTACAACGGATCGTAGAAGTCCCCTCGGGGAGCCAAGTCCTCCAGTCCACATTCGACTGGACAGGACCCGACGGAGTAGCTACCGAGCAAGCCCTTTTCGTGGACCTCGATCTCTGCCTCAGCGAGGAGGAAGAGAGGGAACTCATGCAGCTCCTCGACGACACACCACTGCTGCACACCGTCCAGGACGAGAACCCATGGCAAGAGGCCCCCCCCCCCCCCCGGCATAGAGGGTGAACACCCCCGGCCGCAGACTTCCGGCGGAACTGATCGCGTTCGTGGAGGGAACCAATCGTCCTACGGCACGCATCGCTAGACGCATACGCTGGGCCAAGTTCCAGATCGGCATTTCCCCTAACCACGTTACTGTCAATCTCAAACACCCCAAAGAAAAGGGGGTGTCAAGAGTCGTAAAACGGCTCTCACAAGAGACCTATTTGTAGCCATGTAAGACACCCTATTTGTAGCCATGTAAGACACCCTATTTGTAGCCATGTAAAATAATGTAAATATTAACTCTATATTTCCCAGCCATAAAGGCCAAAGTATTTGGTAATTAGTTTTAAACCCACCCTCGCTAAGTCATCAAAGCAATGAGCGCAACAAATGCTGCGACCAAAGTCATCAACCGCCCGAGAGCGGTTCGAACCAAGCCCCCGGAAGCTAAGCTCGGCAGCGCCAAATGCTGCCGACGCCGCCGTCGACTGCAGCCTCAAACGCCCGAGAGCGGTTCGAACCAAGCCCCCTGGAAGCTAAGCTCGGCAGCGCCAAATGATGCCGACGCCGCCGTCGACTGCAGCATCAAGCCGCCGAGAGCTAGAGCATCATCAAACGCCCGAGAGCGGTTCGAACCAAGCCACCTGGAAGCTAAGCTCTGCCAGCGCCAAATGCTGCCGACGCCGACGTCGACTGCAGCCATACGCACTGGATAACGCGAAACTAGGTCACAGGAGCAGCAGGGCATTAAGTTTTGGAGTGCAGCAGTGAAAGGACCGATCGCGGAAATAAAAGGAGAAGTGAGTGAAAATCTCCAAAAGCCCAGCGCGCGGCTGGTAATTTGTGGAAGGACAAACGACGCGAACTCAGGAAAAAGGAAAACCCCACCAGGACCAGGCAACGTGCCCCTGCACCGGAGATGAGCTACATGAAAGGACGACGGACATACTCGCCGGTATCCCCGCGCCGACGGAGGAGCACGTAAGCCAAAACCCGGAAACGGGACCCCGGGGAAAAACGTGTTTGGCACAGCGAGGGCCCAGCATAGGGCAACCCCCTTTCCCCCACCCCCGCTGCTAAATTTCCCACCGGCCACCGACACAAGAAATAACTGCGGGTGTGAACAGGGTACATCCCGAGCAGTGTAGCCTGAAGCTATTATCGCCTTCGGTGTCGGCCGGGATTTCTGCACAGTGGGGTCAGCGTAGTTAGACAGGCGACCCGGATCTGTATATAGTTTGGAGCCAATAAAACGACGTATACTTTATATATTGATCATATTTTTCTGTGCTTCATGTTGGGGCGCGGCGGGGAAAATCATTACCCCGCATCCCATCCCTCCCCTGCATATTTCCACCAGCCACGGGAATAGGTAACAGCGGCGGGCGTAAACAGGGTACATCCCGAGCAGTGGAACCTGTCCTTGTTATCGCCTTCGGTGTGTTGGTCGGGAGTTTAATCTCTCCTTCTCCTTTTGGCCTAGTACTCCGAATACAAATATTTTTGTGAGTGATCCTGGGAGACTGAGTCCTACCCCAGCCTTGAATCATCCTTACAAAATATTGATGGAAATGAAAAAAATCTATAAGTCAAAGATGCTGATATAGCTGTTCGACTTCTTTACGAAACATTAAGAAGTGATTATTTCCAAGACAGCGATTACACTGCTGATGATTGTAGTTGGCTACTACATGAAACACGCATGTACAGTGAAGCCTCTTCGCTCCCTTTTGTGTGTTGGCATAATGCCGACGTCTTGGACTTCTTGAAGTCTAAGCCGGCATGACCTCGAGTTAGCTAAAAACTTCTCCATAACAAAAAAAGGTCGTATTAAAAGCTAATCTTTGGACAAAAAACTGTCAACACGCCGTAAAAGGCTGCTATATGGAAGCCTAAAAATATGCATTAATGCATATTCTTCACAATCTGCCACGGAACTCTGATAGAGATCAAAGACAGAACAAAGTCCAACACACACTAAGGGCTTGATCAGCTTTTCGAAGTTTACCGCTCTGGCGACGCTATAATTCCCAACCCACTTCGATCGTTGACCAAGACAGCGATTTCTCTGCTGATGATTGTAGTTGGCTACTACATGAAACATGCAGTGAAGCCTCTTCGCTCCCTTTTGTGTGTTGGCATAATGCCGACGTCTTGGACTTCTTGAAGTCTAAGCCGGCTTGACCTCGAGTTAGCTAAAAACTTCTCTATAACAAATAAAAATGCCGTATTAAAAGCTAATCTTTGGACAAGTAAAAAATTTAATATAGCTCGTATGTCTTACTTGTTTCCTAAAATAAATTTATTTGTTGATTCTGACGGCTTTTTTTTAGCAAATGAGTACTTTGCTTTTCGAGTGCAATTGATTGCCATCCCCAAATTAAGTCATTCCTTCAAAAAAAATTCATTGATAAATTTACTAAAGGGCATACCGTCGACTCGATGCGGTTTTACCTTAGTTTCCGGTAATCGTTTTTTTTTTTTAAAGTTATTCCATTTCAATGCATCGCCCAAATTCATATGTTTTATGTAGAAGTATACAATACTTTTTTTTTTTTGCAGACGCAAGCAAAAATACAAAAACATTGACAACAAAAATACAAGCATTTGAGAGGTACTGAAATATAAAGCATATCTTAAGGGGCAGCGTATAAAATTAGCTCAGAGAAGCTGGTTCGGGTAAAATTAAAATTTCGAATCTTGAATATGGGAATCGCTTGTCCACCCTTTGTCCACGTTTGACCACCTTTTAGTTTTTTTTGTCCACGTCCAGTTTCAAAAATATGGGATTTCGAAAATTTTCGAAAATCAAAATGTTGAATTTTTCAAATTTTTTTGCATGGAATCGTTTGTCTACCGTTTGTCCACCATTGCCCTTTTAGAATTTTGAAAAAGTCCAAACTTTAGAAAATACAACACTTTTACGTTTTTACAAAATTTCAAAACATTAAAAAATCGATTTTTAAAAATTTTTTTTCGTGGAATCGTTTTTTCACCGTTTGCCCACGTTTTTCCCCCCTTGGGAATTTTTAAAAAGTGTAAAAAATGGAAACTGTGGGCATATTTCGTTTTTCTCAAAATTCGAAAATCTTAAAGTTGAATTTTTTAAAACTTTTTTTGTCCAATCGTTTGACACCCAATTGAAAAATTTGAAAATTTCAACTTTTAAGTTTTTTGAAATTCAGTGAAAACGAAAAAGTTTTGTATTTTCTAAAGTTTTGTCTTTTTAGAAATTCCAAAGGGTGGACAAACGTGGACAAACGATTCCCATATACAAAATTCGAAATTTTAATTTTACCCGACCCAGCTTCTCTGAGCTTATAAAATTGCCAACATTTAAATAAAATTAAGAAAAAAAATTTAATTGTTTTACCCGTTACTCGTAGAGTAAAAGGGTATATTGTATTAGTGCAAAAGTATGTAACAGCTAGAAGGAAGCGTTTCATACCCTTTAAAGTATATATCTTCTTGATCAGGGTCACTAGCCGAGTCGATATAGCCATGTCCGCCTGTCCGTCGGTCTGTCTGTCCGTATGAACGCTGAGATCTCGGAAACTACAAAAGTTAGAAGGTTGAGATTTCCCACACATATTCTTGGGCAGCGCAAACCTATCAAATGTAGAAGACATTTTTCAAATCGGACCATTCATTAAAAAGTTATTCGCAATCAAAAAAATGTTATATATCCATCTCCCTCGCACTCCCTTTAGCTGAGTGACGGGTATTAGATAGTCGGGACACAAACCCGACTATAGCGTTCTCTCTTGTTTTAAATTTTAATATTGCAGTTCTTAAGATGTTATCAAAAAAAAAATGTAGAAGTTTTTGGTAAGTCGATTATTTAATAAGCGTTGATGCGGCAGCCTCCGAAAGCAGCCATTTTTAACGGTTTATAAATCATAAACGACATAACAATTTTTAGTGATGTTAATTTTTTACTTTGTTTTATCTCATACTTTATCGTGTATGAAAATGGATTGAGTGCGTCTTCTAGTTATTTTTTTAAAAATAATAAACCGAAAAGTACGTAAAATTTTCCGACTTTGGTTTGGATTATCTATGTCATATAAATCTCCAAGAAATTTTAGTTCGTTGGAAAGTTCAATCTTTTAAGAAAAAAACGCAAAAAACTGCATCCTTCTAACTTTCCTAGAAAAGAAATTACAGATTTTTGCCAAAAAATTAACTTTCTGGCCCACTGTGCAGTTTACAAAATAAAATCGACCTCACCCTAATGGAAGGCAACCTTAATTTTCCGGTATAGAACATCCCCCTGATTAAGAAAAGGGCACTTATGGTTTGGAAATGGGTACTATAGTTTGGAAATAGGTACTATAAGTGCCCTGTTCTTAATCAGGGGGGATGTTCTATACCGGAAAATTAAGGTTGCCTTCGGTTAGGGTGAGGTCGATTTTATTTTGTAAACTGCACAGTGGGCCAGAAAGTTAATTTTTTGACCAAAAATTAAGGTTGCCTTTGATTAGGGTGAGGTCGATTTTATTTTGTAAACTGGTGTTTTTTATTGGCCGATTATTTGAAATTTTCAATCGCGGTTTTATAAATCTTCTTCCTTTTGTAAAATAAGGTCAAATATCCAAGATTGTTCATCTCATAACCAACTTAATTTAACCGCAGAAACATGTTTGTACCTTTTCGTAATTTTCAAGATATCAATTAAAAAAATTATATATCTGCAATATTTAACTTGTGTGGCGAGGCACTGTTCCAATGTCGGAAAATCTCTAGTCCGTAGCACAATGGTGTTAGGAGGTATGATTTTAATATCATAAGTCTTAACGACGTTGGTAAAAATTGTTGCGACAAATAAAGTTGCCTTAGATGGCCATATGATCTTCCCACAGATTTGACAACATGTGCGCTTCATGACAAATTGGAACTCATTGTAATGTCAAGATAAACCACTTGTTCTATGACGAACGAAGAATTGCCAATACGTACATTTGGGAGATTCCGGATGCCTAAATTTTTTTTTATTTATAACGATACACTTGCATTTAGACGGATTAAGCGAGAGACCATTGCTTGTTGCCCACTTACTAACATTTGACAGTTCCACGTTACATATATCTACACAGTCTAATATTCTTTTTATAGGACAGCTAACATACATATAAACGTCGTCAGCATACAAGTGGGCATTACAGTTAGACAATACAGTTGTTAAATCGTTTACATACATAAAAAACAAAAGTGGACCTAACACCCCAGCAAGCAAAGTTAGGAGCGATCTTAATTGTGTGTCTGAAAAGAGCCTCGTTTCAGATTGTTTTCTGAATCAGCACATAAATAAGAGCGTTTTCGAAGGACATTTGGTGCTCTCTTAGCACAGGCTCATAAAAAGCTCTTATGCCTGAGCATATTCTGAACGATGGTAAGTAAAATCAAAGTAAAAATCGCGATTAAAATAACGGAATGCAAATTCCTGCGATAAGCAAGATGATTTCAAATGTAGAAATTTACTTAGTTTGTGCAATACCAAGTGAATGAACCAATATTGGATTTAGAGCCTTATTTGGAACGCGAGGAATTGTCAAACTGGGTAGTTGCATTCAATATATCGTGCTCTGCTTTAAATAAGCTTCTGCACATCCTGCGCCGTATTTCATCTGATTTGCCATGTGATTCCAGAACTTTAAAGAGAACACCTAAAGATGGTTATTGTGTCTCAATGGATGGCGGCCAGTGATTAATGATTATTTGTGAGCGATATTATTTCGCTTAAAAATATCACTCAAAGTGCGATTGCAGCCGTTCTAAGCTAAATTTTGCAAAGATTTAAATGTGTGCTTGTAGGTGGAAGCACGGAGCACATATACAGATATGGTTTATATGGTTTATACAAAGAAAATCCATTTTTTTTATTTATTTATTTATTTATTTCTGAGCTTCGTTCTCTTATTTCCACTGGTTTTTTGCATAAATCAAATCATTTCGATATACAAGTTAGAGCCTTTATTTGCGACTCGCCTGCAAGAGCTTTTGTTCTTGGAATTAAAAGTCACAGCTCCTATTTTGGTTGCCTCAAGTGCCATCAACGCGGTGAGAATTTTGAAATAAGAATAATATACAAACTTCAAGACAGTTTACCAAAAACAGACGACCAATTTAGAAATAGAGCACAGGTGGAGCATCACGATATTCTGTCTCCAATTTAAATAGAAGAGCTTCCATAGATATAGTGCGTCAATTCCCATTTGATTATATGCATACAGTTTGCTTAGGAGTTATGAAAAGTATGTTGAAAGGATTGATTAAAATAAGAGGAAGGGATTACTCCCTATCAAAAGAAAAAATTGATTATTTAAACAACTTGTTCAAGTCTTTAAAGGCAGATATTTGTAAGGAGTTTGCCAGAAAACCGAGGAAAATTTTTGATATGGATAGGTGGAAAGCTATTGAGTTTAGGCAATTCCTACTGCATACAGGACCAGTAGTTTTGAGAGGAGTTTTAACAGAAAGCAGATATGAACACTTTATTCAACTCAGCATTGCAATTAGAATTCTCCTTAGTCACAAATATTGCTTGACTAAAAATGTATGTGCTAAAGAACTAATTCGTAGTTTTATAAGTAAATTACCAGAGCTTTATGACGAAACATTTCTGTCGCATTTGGCAGAAGAATGTATGTTTTACCAAGACAATCTACATTCCATTAGTTCTTTTAAATATGAAAGTTATTTATACAATGTAAAGCAAATGGTAAGAAAAGGAACTCAAATTGCTACACAAATATATAATCGCCTTGTTGAGCAAAGCATCAAAACAATATCAATTGGAGAGAGGGCTACAAAAAATTGAAAAGATGTCATAGAGGGAACATTCTATCAATTAGAAACAAATACATATATATGTCCATAAATGCTCCAGACCATATTTACATTGTGGATTCCAGAGTTTAGAAAATTGATCGATTTTTGGAAGAAAATAATAAAGTGATTGTGAAATCAAATGAAATCTGTTCACTTTGCCTTTAAAATCAAGTCTTTTAGGCATAAAATATTCGCAAGCGCTTGTTACTCAACGTTACACAAAAGGCCATTATTTTTTATATTTCGTCTGCAGCTTGTATAGTTGTCATTCTCATTATACACAACTTTACCGAGCAATTTTTAAACAATGAAACGGAATCAGCGGAAACGTCAACTTCGACGAATGATGTCGATATGTCCAACGTTTCCTATATCCAGTTAACTTCTAACTATGAATATCCTTCTACGTCAAGTAAGTATAATTATGAAAAGTTATTTTCAGAGACTATAATGTAAATTTGTATTTTTCAGCTATGTTGCAGTTGATTTTCAACCAGATGCAAAAATTGAATAATAATGTAGAAGGACGTAGATTATTACCTATAATTATATTGCAATTTACGGACAAAACCAAGCTATATTTTTATAGATCTTAAGGACCGCTTGGATAAATTTGAAGCTGAAAATACAAAGATTCAAATTCGCCTACTAACGGAAGTGATAGCACAACGGAAGCTTGTACAAGGTAATAAGACTCGTATGCTGCTACCACCTAAGCCCTTTAATAAAATAGAACCCCTTAAAAAATTTGAAGAGGACCTAAACAATTCAGCTGAATTGTGTGAACAACTGGTAAGACTAATTAAAATTGTGGTTACATTTTCAACAAAATAATGCAGTCTATTTTTATTTTGTAGGAGACAGAAATGATAAATTCTAACATTTCCGATCCTGCTAAATTTCTGCGCACAATGTGGAAAAACATTTTTACGGATGAAATTGCCTCTAAATATTCGTGGAAGGGGACAAACACCAAAATCTGTGTCCTGAGCTTGGCAATCACAACAGTAGTTAGAAGTAAATATAACATTTAAAAATGTTGACTTTAATCAATTTTAATATTTTTTATTTCATTCTATATTTTATTACTCTTGTTTAGGTGCTTTTAATCAAAAATTTGCTGTCAACGAGAAGCAATTCTCCTTAATATGCAGCAAATGGTTCAAAACTGCCAATGATAGGATTATGTATTATAAGAAAACCGAAAAAAATAAAACGAAATATATAAAAAAAAGGATTTAAATTTAAGAATTAATGTTTAAGTTTACTATTTTTATTATTTTAAATTTAAGAATTAATGTTTAAGTTTCTTATCTATATTAATATTTGTCTTTATCAAAAAAATGGTCAGTAGCAAATTCCACCCAGAACGGATTGACCTAAAAATCTAGAAAAATCAAATTAATTCGGAAATAATTAGGCGCAGAGTGTGACGTAAAAATTAAAACAAAAATCGACCCCAAAGTGCCCCAAAAATCGATTTGTTTTTTTTTTTAAATTCTTTCTTTTGCCATTTCTCTGTTATAAATGTTGTTAAATTGGTTTTAAAATGTTATGTTTATAATCTTATGGCATACCCGCAATTAACTGCATTTTCATAATTATACCCGTTACTCGTAGAGTAAAAGGGTATATTGTATTCGTGCAAAAGTATGTAACAGCTAGAAGGAAGCATTTCCGACCCTATAAAGTATATATATTCTTGATCAGGGTCACTAGCTGAGTCGATATAGCCATGTCCGTCTGTCCGTCTGTCCGTCTGTCTGTCTGTATGAACGCTGAGATCTCGGAAACTATAAAAGCTAGAGGATTGGTATTTGGTATGAAGATTCTTGGAGTTCCTACGCAGCGCAAGTTTGTTTCAAAAGGGTGCCACGCCCCCTCTAACGCCCACTATCGCTTATATACGGTTTTAAAAATTTTAATATTTCGGAAAAGTAAAAATGCAGTTTTATTGTGTTTATCAATACCTATCGAAATTTAGAAAAAATTTTTCAAATCGGACCATTCGTTAAAAAGTTATGCGTGATCAAAGTTTCTGTCTCCATCTCCCTCGCACTGCCTTTACCTGAGTAACGGGTATCTGATAGTCAGGGCACCTGACTATAACGTTCTCTCTTGTTTTAAATTTTAGTTTCCGCAGGCGAAGCTGCGGGCTACCGACCCTGATAGTTTCTTATAATTTCATTTAATCTTATTTTATCATTTTTAAAATATGCTTATTTTCAAATGTTTATTCCTAAGTATTTTGGTAATTTTTGAGTAAAATAAATATTAATTATAAAAGTGTTAAAATGTATTTTTAGATTAAAGTGCCTAAAAAGGGTACTTTTATTTGCCTTTTTGTTTCCTTGTGCCTTTGTTTCGTGTGTATAGTTGTTGGTGCCCCACAAGCCACGCTCAGTCGATAGAAGTTTTTTGTCTCGCGCTCTCTTGTTTTAATTAAACTCGCGATCTCGCGCTCTTATACTTTTCGTTGTTTTGTGTCTTTGCGGTTTTGCGAATTTGATCCCAGTGCCAAATTTACTTGAGGTATATTTTCCACATTTTATTTTCTATTTCTTTGAATAACCTTTTTTTCCTATAAAATGGCCCTTATCTGTACAAAGAAAAGTTGTTCTCTTCCGATGTCAACTAAATATTCTTTTATTATCTGTTGGCTCTGCGAATCGGTCATGCACGTCAAATGTGCAGGATTTACTGGCAGAGTTAAAGACTTCATTGAAATGCATACCGGCCTCATGTGGGCATGTGAGTCCTGCAAGGAAATGACAGTCGAAATGAGCAGCTTTATGAGGCAGACTCGAGACTGACTATTGAACCTTTCACGAGTTTTTAAACAGCTTAATGACGGGTTCAACTCAGTTTGTGACCAATTTAATAATAAGAAATTATTATTAACCGAGTCGCCTAAACGCAAAAAAGCCAGCTCAGGGGCAGTTAATAAGACCGTGAAACAAAATAAAACATTGAACTCGGTAGCTGCAGCAGTTCCTGTCGGCACAGGGGTAAGCGAGCCACCTGTGCCTATGGTTACAGCCAGTTCCGGAGGTGACACTGTTTCTGGATGCCAACCTGAGGCACAGAAGTCGGTGCTGACCGTAGATACAGTAGGAACCGCTTCTGGGTCCCAGCCGAGTGAGGTTCAGACTGCTGCTGGGGGGCGTAAGAAACTTTCAGTTGTTCCACATAGGAAGCAATTGTTTGTTTCTAGATTTACCCCGGATACCAAATCTGAGGATGTTTTGGAATTCATACGTGAAAAATTCCCATCCGAGGACATTGAAGTTGAACAATTTCGATTTTCATACGCCCGTAGGATATCTTCTTTTAAATCATTTGCTCCGCCTGATGTGTGTAATGTACTACTTTCTGAAAGCTTTTGGCTTAATGATGATTTGGTAATTAAAGAATTTGTTCCCAATAAACCGAGAACAAATAACAGGCCTCCCACTGTGCCTAATAATCGGCTTTCCACTGTGCCAAAAAACTAACAGGTTTATTTTTGGCTTATTAAAATGTTAGAGGACTAAATATGAAGCTACCAAAACTTTATGCTGACTCCTCTGCATTTACTGAACATATTTTGGCTTTTACGGAAACTTGGCTGAAACCAGAGATATCTGACTCTGAAGTTTTGTCAATGAACTTTAACACCTACAGGACCGATCGCTCCCCGCGTAGGGGGGTGGTGTACTGATTGCCGTTACCTCTAGTTTAACATCGGAGTGACTTAACATTCATATCCCTAACGATATTGAATTTGTTAGTGTCAAAGTTTCCATTCAATCCTTATCTATTTTTGTAACCTGTTCTTATATTCCTCCTGGCTCTGATTTAATAATTTATGAGTACCATCTATCTGCTATAAAATCTGTTCAGTCCTTCCTTTCCAACAGAGACCTTTTGATTTTTTTGGGTGACTTCAATCTCCCTAATATCTCTTGGTCTCTTCCCACTGACTCACTTGTAGCTACACCTTTATCTGCCCATGATTTTGTGGATGGCCTTTTAGAATTATCGTTACAGCAAGTAAGCTTTATACGAAATTCATTTAATAGACAATTAGATCTAGTATTTGTTTTAGATCCGCATGAAGTTACGGTATATAGAATTGACGCACTTGTTGTACCTGAAGACCGGTATCATCCAACATTGGTGTTCGCGCCATAAGGGCGCTTAGTTTCGAGCGGCAGTGTAAGAGCGAGCGCTGCACTGGTGCTTGCACTCCCGCTTGCACTCCCGCTCTCCGTTGCTCTCCCGCTCCCGGCGAAACCCACCACTCCGCGGTCCTGGTCTTTTTTTCCTCTTTAGTTTAAGTTAGTCTTAATTGTGAAGCCGGAATAAAAACGTGAATTCTGAATCTCGCCGCGTTATATTTCGGGACTTGGGAATTTACCAGCAGCGGCAACCACCCCCATACGACTTCTACGGCCAACATCCTGCCACGATAGCCGGAGCTATATTTTGGACAACTCCGCCCACTCCAGTTCATGGTCCTTCGTCGCCTGCGATCTATCCTGATCAGCGCCCCCCTTTGCGGATTTTTCCAAGATAAGTACGACTATTTTCCAAACCTTTCGTCCGTGGTCGCCATATTCCTTTTCCAAGGCGTTATTTCCATCCGAGTCCAAATTCCAAGTGAAAAAGTGAAAAGTGATATATATGCCTATATACAAGAATATAGGTATAAAAAACATACGCCTAGCCGCAGTGAATTTTTTTTTCGATTTTAAAGTGCAAAGTGCTTTGCCAATATTGGCCTTCTACATAGTTTTTTCACTGTGATCCGCTAGTTTCCAAGCGTACATACATATATACATTCATATGTGCATATATATTACAGCAAAATCACTTTCACATATCCACGTCCGGCACTAAACTGCATGTTGAAAATTCCAAAAATACACACACACAAATCAAACAAAGATTAAAAAATATTATATTCTTTACACATATCCAAGTATACACATACAAATTAATACATACACATATTGTCCAAAGCCATATAAAATTATTATATTATTTACACATTGCACATATATCTACATATATATTATTCCAAAGACCCATACACATATTAACAATTGAAAATCAAATTTACGCGCAATTTTTACATACACACAAATATAAAATATTTTTACGCCGAAATTTATAGTTTTATATTAATGGTTAAATTGTCAATTTATACGATTTATGAAAAATTTTAATAAAGAATAAAATATACCCAAAAACTAAAATTTCGTTCCAGCAATAAAATAAAAATATAATATACATATACATATATCCGAAAAAATTAATTGTGTTTTTAATTGCGATCCTGATATTCATATACATATATCGGAAAAAATTAATTGTGTTTTTAATTGCGATCCTGATATTCATATACATATATCCGAAAAAACTTAATTGTGTTTTTTAATTGCTATCCCGACATACATACATATATATTCGCATACATAAGCTCCCCGCTATTCTGCGAGCAGCCAAAATTTTTCCACCAAATACATACATACATACATGAGCAGAGCTTAGCGCTATTCTGTGCTAAGCATCGAACTCCATATACACACATACATATATTTGGGCAATTTTTATTTCATCTCCGTTTTGTTCATATGCAAGCATAGGCACTTATACGATTCAAGTAGTAACGAGCAAAACACAGGGCACCAATCCGACACCCATACCAGAATACAAAATCGAGCGCAGAAACAAAAAATTAATATTTTTCGAATAATCGTCAAAGAAAATTTCAAGGTCGATAGCTATTTTGGATTCGTTTTTCAGCTAGTTTTTTTTGGCTTCTTTTTTCTTGTGTCGCAAAAGTGGTTAAACTTCGATTGGGTTCCTAAATTACAAAAAAATGTTTGCCAGAGAATTCCAAATCTAAATTCTGCTCCTAGGCTATCGTACCATCAGCCATTTAATTTTTTTTTTTTGGCTATTTAATTTTTTTTGAAATTGATTGTCGAAGGTTTTTCTGGCGGTTGATGTGTCGCTATTTTTTTCCATCGTTTCGGTTGGTTTTGTGTTTAGCTATTCAGCTTGTTTAGTCGTTTGTTTTGATTCTCTCAGCGAGATTTAGCTACTTTTCGTCAGGAAGCATTCAGCTATTGTTTGTGGTTTCCGTAACTCTTAGCTATATTTAGCTATATTTTTGTCAGTGGGCATTCAGCTATTGTGTGTTTCCCGAACTTGTAGCTATATTTAGCTATTTTTTTCCAATAAGCGTTCCGTAAGCGGTGGCTACATTCAGCTATTTTCCAGCTATTTTCTAGCTATTTTTTCTAGCTATTTTCTAGCTATATCAGCTAATTTGCTCCGAACCGAGTCTGCGGGTCAGTGTTTTTCGTTTCCTACATTTTTTTTGGCGGCGGGCAGGCCGTCCGATTTGAAGAGCGTAGCTGAGTATGCCCGGAGAGGGTGACAAGAAGCCAACGCCAACACCAGAAAAGGAAACAAAAACCACCCTTTCCTCGCCGCTACCTTCTCGCGTCAAACAAGGGCCCAAGTCCGCTAGCCCGAGACCTAGAAGCTCGAGTGTCACGCCAAAAGGGAGAGACCGTCCGTCGACAAGCTCGAAAACAAGTCCGAGAATTGTCGTCTCCAAACCATTGGCGAAAGTGTCAAGCGAGTCTTCACTTGTGGCACAGCCAGAGAATCCCTCTGCATCCGGGACTCAATTCCTGAGGGTCACACGCGCTAGTAGCAAAATGTCGGTAACCGAGCAGCCAACGGCCGCAACTGCTGCGTTGCATAAATTCATCGCTGTGAGCGATCGCGTCAGCGCTTTCGAGGATAAAATCAATACGCCTGGGCAGGATTCGCAATCTTCACACACACTGCAAGTCCGTCTTCAGCAAGTTCGAGCCTTATGGGATAAGGTTGAAAAAGAGTACGAGATCTGCTCTGACCTAATTGCCCAGGAAGGATCCCTCGACACATTGCCTCTCCTACAAGGAAAGTATGACTATTGCTACTCCGTATACGAGACGTGTGCCGCACAGATTAGCGAAACGCTCGAAAGAGTGACGCCTCAAGCCGTTCAAGCTAATCTCTCTCCACCGCATATTTTGTCCGGTTGCCGGCTACCGCCCTGCGATACAGAAGTTTTCGATGGGGACTACCTCCGATGGCCCACTTTCCGGGACCTGTTCACGGCAGTTTATGTTAACAACTCCAGGCTGACACCGGTCGAGAAGCTTTTCCATCTCCTCACCAAAACTAGTGGCGAGGCAAAGGCCATAGTGTCCAAATCCCCGCTTACAAATGACGGCTTCGCGTCAGCGTGGGCAGCGCTTCAAGACCGTTTCCAAAACAAAAGACTTTTAGTCAACAGCCAACTCAAGCTTTTGTTCAACTTGAGCTCCGTTTCTCAAGAGTCGGGACATGCTCTAAAGGAGCTGCAGTCTACGATTCAGGGGTGTCTAACAGCGCTAGCACATTCCAATATCTCCACTGACAACTGGGATTGTCTGTTGGTCTTCCTGTGCGCCAGCAAACTGCCAAAGTTAACCCTTTCCTTATGGGAACAGTCGCTAACTTCGAAGTCCGAAATTCCGGCTTGGGAGGAGATGAACACCTTCCTGAGCGAAAGGTATCGGACACTGGAGGCTATCGAGGATATGAAGCCGACTCAGTCAGTTCCCAAAAGGCTGCAAGCCTTCGAGACCAAGGTCACCCCCAGACCAAAGGGGTGTGACTTATGTTCTAAGGAGAATCATCCAATCAGATTGTGCCCGCGCTTTCTCAACATGTCTGTCGACGCGCGTTCCGGCTACATCAAAAAGAAGCAGCTATGCCTGAATTGTTTCGCTAGAGGCCATCAGCTACGTGATTGCACGAGCACACATAGCTGTTTCACGTGTAGGGGGAGGCATCATACTTTGCTGCATCACGGCTCCCCCAGTTCCTCAAGCACGACTTCCTCAAACGCTCGACCCACGAGCTCTCCAACCTCGGCGCCCTCGGCGCAGCAGTCCTCCAGTCGCAATGCATCCGCGAGCACCTCAACGGTGCAAAATTATTTCGCTGCGAATACTACAGCCGTCCTGCTGAGCACGGCAATTGTTGACGTGTACCATCTGGGCACGAGCTACCGAGCCCGAGCTTTATTCGACTCGGGATCGGAAGCGACCTTCATCTCCGAACGCATGTTCAACCTCCTTAAGTTGCCTTTCCGAAAAACCCAAACCCAAGTCTCAGGGCTAAACCAATCAGTTTCGGCAGAGTCAACGAGACTCTGCCAGTTTGCTATCCGCTCCCCAACTAAGCCGGGTCTTCAACTAGACACCGCAGCCTATGTCCTTCCGGAATTAGCGGGCAAACTGCCCTCTCATCCAGTTCCCAGGAATTCTTTGCAAGACCTGCCCGATCTCCAATGGGCAGACCCAAACTTCTTTGAAAGTTCCCAAATCGATTTACTGATCGGAGCTGATATTCTACCGTCGGTGATGATGCAAGGCACTCGGAGAAACATTTGTGGCTCCCTCCTAGGCCAAGAGACCATCTTCGGCTGGGTACTTACCGGGCCGATCTCCAATACTAAGGCCAACAGAGTCGCATCCTTCACGACTCAAGTACACCACCAAAAGGAAGATTCGTTAGACTCGCTTCTCAGCAAGTTCTGGGAGGTGGAGGATCTACCATTCCAGATGGTAAAGGAGTCGGATTCCTATTGCGAAAGGAACTTCCTCCGGACTACCAAAAGAGACGCAAGCGGGAGGTAGGTGGTTACGCTCCCATTCTGCGACCCCGAAAACTCGGGGTCCGATCTGGGATATTCAAGGTCCATTGCGTTAGCTCAGTTTCTTCGAAACGAGAATCGTTTAAAAAGAGACTCTCCGTTAAAAGAGCAATATGACAGCGTGATTCAGGAGTATCGGGATCTGGGTCATATGCACGAAGTTCCATCGACTCATAGTTCCCCCACTTACTATCTTCCACATCACGCGGTAATCAAGCCCGAAAGTACTACGACAAAGCTTCGCGTTGTATTTAACGCCTCCAGTCCATCTGCGAATGGAACCAGCTTAAATGATATTCTTCATGCTGGTCCAGTCCTGCAATCCGATCTGACCATTCAAATTCTGAAATGGCAATATTTCCAATATGTGTTCAGCGCGGACATCACAAAGATGTACCGTCAGATCTGGGTCGATCCGAAGCATACACCCTTTCAAAGAATCCTGTTCCGAGATAAGGAGGGGGATATTCGAGACTTTGAGTTGAAAACAGTTACCTTCGGGGTCAACTGTGCGCCCTTCCTCGCTATTCGAGTGCTGCAGCAGCTAGCAGAGGATGTCCAAGGGGCGTTTCCAAAAGCCAGCCACATTCTTCAACAACATATGTACGTCGATGACGTTCTGGCAGGGGCAAATTCCATATCTGAGGCCCATAGTTCAATCCAAGAGCTACAAGCAGCTCTTAGCTCTGCTGGTTTCCCTTTGAGGAAGTGGACTTCGAACCACATGAGCATACTACGAAATATTCCGGCCGAACACCTCCTTCATAGCGAGTTCCTCGATATCGATACCGAAAGCACGGCCAAAACGCTCGGGATTCGATGGAGGGCTAAGTCCGACGAATTCTACTTCGTGCCGCCAGAAATAGTGGTGGAACCCTCCTTTACAAAGCGGGAGGTGTTGTCCCAAATCGCGAGGTTGTTTGATCCAGCCGGATGGCTCGCTCCGTTTATAATACGTTCCAAAATGTTTATGCAGGAGATTTGGCTACAAGATTTAAGCTGGGATGACAAGCTTCCCAGCGAAATGAGTCAGAGGTGGCAGGCGTTTCTTCATGAGTATTCCGATCTCAACCAGATCCGCGTTCCGAGATGGGTCTGTTTTCAGCCTGAGATCAAAGTGGCGTATCATGGATTCTGTGATGCGTCCCAAAAGGCTTATGGAGCGGCGATCTACGTTCGCGTCGAGGTGGGTCAGAAAATACTTTCTAACCTCCTCACATCCAAGACCCGAGTCGCTCCAGTCAAGACCGTGTCCCTTCCACGTCTAGAGCTATGTGGCGCCGTGTTGTTAGCCGAAATGGTAACGGCGATTCTTCCTAATATGCCCACACCAAGTTCCGACATACGCTGCTGGACCGATTCGACCATCGTTCTGGCCTGGTTACGGAAGCCGGCGTGCAACTGGACCACGTTTGTTGCCAACAGAGTGGCCAAGATAACGCAGGCAGTACCAGTCGACTGCTGGGCACACGTTCGATCCGAACAAAATTCCGCCGATTTAGCTAGTCGAGGCGTGTCCCTACTCGAGTTAGCGGATAGTCAACTTTGGTGGCACGGGCCAGAGTGGCTGCAAGGGCCACAAGAGCTGTGGCCAGCCCAAAGCGATGTGCAACCGAACACAGAGCTCGAGCAGCGCGCGGTGAAGGTGCATTTCAGCCAGGTCCCTTCTGACGAATTTCTCGAACGCTTCTCTAAACTTGACAAAGCACTGCGAGTCCTGGCGTATGTTCGGCGCTTCCTAAGTCGCTGCCGTAAGGGCGCGATCTCCTCTACTTCCCGACCCACGAGGGAAGAAATCCGAGAGGCAGAACAAACGCTGATTTCCATCGCGCAACGTCGAGCATACGGCCAAGAGCTGAAGCACTTGGCAGAGAAAAGCCCCTTCCGGGGGCAAGTCCAATTTTAAACTTGTTTCCGTTCACGGACCAACTCGGCCTCCTAAGGGCGTGTGGTCGCGTTACAGCTTCTAGAGCCCTCCAGTATGATGAACGGCATCCAATAATTCTGCCCTACGGCTGTAGACTGTCTCGCCTTCTCGTCCAATTCACCCACCAGATTACTCTTCACGGCGGTAGTCAGTTGATCGTACGCCTGATCCGATCGAAGTATTGGATTCCTAAACTCAAGAATCTGGTCAAGGCAGTGGTGAATCCGTGTAAGATCTGCACAATTTACAAGAAGAGACTGCAAACTCAGCTGATGGGCGATCTTCCACAGGACAGAGTGTCCTTCTCGAGGCCTTTTACATATACGGGCATTGATTATGCCGGGCCGTTCGAGATTAAAAACTATACCGGGAGAGCGTGTCTCATTACCAAGGGATATGTATGTGTATTTGTGTGTTTTTCCACGAAGGCTATCCATTTAGAGCCGACATCCGATCTCACCGCCGAAAAGTTCCTAGCCGCCTTTGCTCGTTTCGTAGCTAGGCGCGGGTGCCCTAGGCGGATTCATTCTGATAATGGCAGGACGTTTGTGGGGGCAGCTTCTCTACTTTCTCGGGACTTCCTTCAAGCCGTCAAAGAGTCTGTGACTGAGGTACATAGCCATCAGGGACTTGACTGGCGCTTCATCCCGCCCGGGGCTCCGCATATGGGGGGTCTGTGGGAAGCAGGGGTGAAAAGTTTCAAAACTCTTTTCTATAAAGCCACGGCTACGCGCAAGTATACGTTTGAGGAACTTGCGACGCTCCTAGCCAAGATCGAAGCTTGCCTCAACTCCAGACCCCTATCCCCGATGTCTGAAGATCCCTCCGATCTGCTAGCCCTCACGCCTGGCCATTTCCTGATTGGCGGGCCGTTGCTTTCCGTGGCTGAGCCTGAGATAAAGGGCGAAGCCAAGTCGATAATCAATCGATGGCAACATTTGAAAGCCCAACATCAGCAGTTTAGTGCGCGGTGGAAAGAGGAGTATCTCAAAGAACTCCACAAACGCAACAAATGGCAATTTCCGACCCGAAACATCCAAATTGACGATATGGTGGTAGTCAAGGAGGATGATTTGCCCTCGAACGAATGGCGGCTCGGCAGAATTGTTTCTGTTTTCCCCGGAGCCGATGGCCGAGTTCGAGTGGCGGAAGTCCGTACGGCGCGCGGCACAATAAAACGCCCCGTGCATAAGGTTATCCTTCTCCCTATGGAGAGCAAGGAACCGGCTACTTCCAGCCATTAATCTATTTCCGTCTGCGAGGTCACATACTAAGCCAATTTTTTGTCTCTTTTCCTCGCAGAACAACTTCAGCATAATGGTGCCGCGTCCCCGCACAGCCCAGGATTTGGATAGCAGACGTACCCGAGGTACTCAATCCTACCGCTGCCGAGTCTGCCGGGGCATCCATCCTCTTCGGAAGTGCAAGAGGTTCCAGAAACTGAGCGCTGAGAAGCGCCTTCGGGCAGTACTGATTAATAAGTACTGCTCGAATTGCCTCGCCCACGAGCACTCAGGAGGGACCTGCCGAAGCACCGAGGGATGTAAAACGTGCGGGGGGGACCATCATACGCTGCTCCACATGCACGAGGAGGTGCCATCGACCGCTCGTCCACGCCCTGAACGCCCCGTTCGTCATCCCGTCCCAAGGGAACCAGCGCGTGCAGTGGCCCCCACTCCATCTCAGACCGTGGCGGCCTATCTGCGCCAGAGGGTGGTCCACATCCTCCCGACCGCCTGCGTGCTGCTCGACACCGGGAGCACCACGTTTGAGATGGGGGCCCTGATCGACCCGTGCATGGCGGTCAGCAGCATTGACCGGTCGTTGGTGACGGCATACCGGCTGCCCGTCACGCAGGCAGGCGAGGATGAGGTCTGCACGGCGACCATCCGATCCCGCACGGGCGACTTCAGGCTCGAAGTCGTTTTAAGGCTTGATCCCAGCCTTAGGATTCGCACGCCAATACGGGCTCTGAGTGACACCATCCGGGCCAAGTTCGCGGATATCCGGCTCGCGGATGAACAGTTCCATCGCCCATCGACCATTTCCCTCGCGTTGGGGTCAGACTTGTTCCCCAAGCTGATCCAACCGGGGTTCCTAAAGCTGGAAGATGGGCTGCCCGTCGCTCAGAGCACCGTTTTCGGATGGACCGTCTCCGGAGTGTGCCACGAGGAGTAATCCTGACGAATGCTGCCGCAAGGGGGGGGAGAATGTTCGCGCCATAAGGGCGCTTAGTTTCGAGCGGCAGTGTAAGAGCGAGCGCTGCACTGGTGCTTGCACTCCCGCTTGCACTCCCGCTCTCCGTTGCTCTCCCGCTCCCGGCGAAACCCACCACTCCGCGGTCCTGGTCTTTTTTTCCTCTTTAGTTTAAGTTAGTCTTAATTGTGAAGCCGGAATAAAAACGTGAATTCTGAATCTCGCCGCGTTATATTTCGGGACTTGGGAATTTACCAGCAGCGGCAACCACCCCCATACGACTTCTACGGCCAACATCCTGCCACGATAGCCGGAGCTATATTTTGGACAACTCCGCCCACTCCAGTTCAATTGGAATTGACAATTGGCCTCCCCTGTACTAATACCCTTTCTCCTTTAGTTCCTCAAACTAAAATGAGATGCTTTCGTAAATGTGACTATACTAAACTAAACTACATGATTTCGCAATATAATTGGATTGCATGGATATTGAATGTGCAATTGAACTTTTCTATAGCGTTTTAAACACTTTTTTTGACGAATGCGTTCCTGACAGGCTTCCTCCTAAGCTAAACAGGCCTCCTTGGTTTAACAATGCGCTTCAAAGACTTAAAAATCTTAAATGCAACACTTATAAAAAGTATAAAAAATCGGGTAGGCCATCTGATTTTTCGAAATACGTGGTGGCTCGTTCAGATTTTAATGTTCTCAACAGTCATTGCTATTCCATGTATTTAAATCGATGTAAATTCGAATTTTCAAATGATCCGAAGCAGTTTTATAACTTCGTTAATGCCAAGCGTAAGTCTTCGGCATTGCCCTCATCGGTACGTTTAAACTCAAAAGAGGCATCGTCGGATTTTGAAATTGCTGATTTTTTTGCCGAGTTTTTCCAAACTACTTATAGTTCGGCTGCTTGGTCAAACCCTACCTACCCTAACCCCTTAAATAGGGCTAATTGTATTTTTACCCCTGTAATTACCGAAAGTTCTCTTTTAAAGGATTTAGCAACAACAACGCCAACGTATGCTCCTGATGGACTTCCTGGGAGTGTGCTTAAGTTTTGTGCTTCAACCATTTGTAAACCGATTCTTCAACTTTTTCATTTGTCTATTTCATCATCAGTTTTTCCAACTATCTGGAAGGACTCTTTCATTATTCCACTCCACAAAAAGGGTGCGAAGGCGGATGCCCAGAATTACAGAGGCATTTCTAAATTGTCGGCAATTCCTAAAGCATTTGAACGTATTATTACTTCTCATTTGCAGCATTTATGTTCCTCGCTAATATCACCGTGTCAGCATGGTTTTGTTAAGCGAAGATCAACCACCACCAACCTTCTTGAATTGTCATCTATTGTAATAAATGGATATAAGAATAACATGCAGACTGACGTTATATATACAGATTTTAGTAAGGCCTTTGACTCTGTTAACCACTCTCTCCTTTTATTCAAATTAGATCAGCTTGGGTTTCCATGTAATCTATTAACTTGGGTTTCAAGTTGCTTGAATGGTAAGACTCAGAGGGTTATATTTAAGAGCGCTGTTTCTAAAATGATCAACGTGACATCTGGAGTTCCTCAAGGTAGTCATTTAGGCCCTTTGCTGCTTACTTTGTTTATTAACGATCTTCCCTCTATCGTAGCACATTCTCGTGTACTAATGTACGCTGACGATGTTAAGCTTTGTTTATCATATAAAGATGTAGGGTCAGGTTTCAACTTACAGTCAGATATTGATTGTTTTCAGGGATGGTGTGAGTACAACCTTTTAAATCTGAACTGCCTTAAATGCAACGTTATGACTTTTTATAGGGGTACTCCTTCGTTTATTAGTTATTCTCTTCAAATTACACCACTCGACCGTATATATTCAATTAACGATTTAGGTGTTCTTCTCGACCCAAAACTTAAATTTGATTGCCACATAATGGCCACTGTCAATAAAGCTATGAGTGTTTTTGGGCTTATAAAGCGTTGGTCAAAAGAATTTGATGACCCTTATACAACCAGATTATTATTTACCTCCCTTGTCCGTCCTATTTTGGAATATTGTTCTTCAGTTTGGAGTCCACAATATCAAGTGCACATCGACCGTATTGAGTCGGTGCAAAAAAAATTTCTTCTTTTTGCCCTTCGTAGTTTGAACTGGGATCAAAACGTAAGGCTACCTTCCTACCAGAGTAGATTACTTTTGCTTAATTTACCTACACTTATAAACCGTAGAATAATGCTTGGTACTATTTTTATGCATAATCTTATAAGAGGTGATATTGATTCTGTAGAACTGGTAAACCGTTTAACTTTTAATGTTCCCATTAGACTAACACAAAATTATTACCCTCTTAATTTGCCTCGATGTACATCAAATGTTATACTGCATGAGCCCTTTCTTGTTCTATGTAAAAATTATAACAATCTTTATCATTAAATTTGCACTTCAACATCTATCCCCGTATTAAAAACTAAAATTTTATCTCATTTGCTTCAATCTTAGTTGTAGTATTTGTAGTATTTGTTTCATGTATTTTCCTCGCGAACTCGCATTTTTGCCCTAATTGATAAAGGGTCCCGCGCGTAACAAGCACGTGCTTGGTATCGTTGGGCCACTTGTTTGTACTGCTCGTAGTGCATCAATGTCCGTCATATATTTTCTGAGGGTTTTCTATGCTTCCATCGGAGGGTGAAAGCACTTATATCTGTGTCAGAAAAGAGTCAGATCGGACTAAGAAATCTTTTAATTTTGGACGTTGATGCACTTTGGTCAGTACAAACAAGTGGCCCTTACGACACCAAGCAATGCTTGTTACGCGGTGATCCCTACACCGTTTTGGGCGAGTAAACAAAACGGACAAAGAAGACAATTTCGCAATAGACAATTAAAAATACATGCAGGTAAAAATACGAATAGTCAAGATACATAAAGTAAAACTAATTAGTTGCTAAGTAGGATAGTATTATTGATTTAAAGATAGGCAGTGAGTCGGTAGTTGGTATTAGGTGATATAGTCTATTATAGTCATTGCAGAGTACTCTAAAAGGTTCATGTATTGCATAATTAGAGATCCAATGATTTAAAACTAGAGGAATATAGTTTCTTGTGAATCTAATGGCAATTTAAAATGCAGGCGACCCAGCAACTCGGGACTCTATATCACCATGATTAAGATTCCTAAGAAAGGTAATTCGATTAACTAATGATGGTAAGTTAATTAGAAGTAGTCTACTAGAGTAGGATGGCAGTATTAGTCTTGAATCCCAGTTAGGTCCCCGTAAGGCAAATATTAAAAAGTTTTTTTGCACTGACTCAATCCTGTCTATGTGCACCCCATATTGGGGACTCCAAACTGGGGCGCAGTACTCAAGAATTGGCCGGACTAATGAAATAAACAAGGTCTTAGTGACATAGGGATCATCGAATTCCTTCAACCACCTTTTGATAAATGCAAGCACACCCCTGGCTTTATTTACCATGGTAGTAATGTGATCAGAAAATTTAAGATTAGGTTCCAGCATGCGTTATTCTGTCTAACCCACAACCGCTCAAAGTATGAGTGGAATAGTGAGGGCTGACACGAAAAAAGGTCATTAGTTTACACTTAGAACCATTTAAATTTAAATCATTAACCATGCACCATGTTTGAAATGCATTGAGATCAGATTGTAAAGCTAAACTTTGTGCGGGATCATTAAATTGCAGGCACAACTTAACGTCATCTGCGTACATAAGTACACGTGCGTTCGTTAGGACTAGAGGAAGGTCATTTATAAATAATGTAAACAGGAGCGGACCAAGATGACTTCCTTGTGGTACACCAGACGTAACTCGGATTAGAGATGAAAAAGAGTTTTTAAAAATGACCCTTTGTGTCCTGCCATTCAAATAACTTAAGATCCACCTAAGAAGATCATCAGGAAACCCTAAGAGGTCAAATTTCCGAACTAAAATCGGATGGTTTACAGAATCAAACGCCTAACTGAAATCAGTGTAAACCACATCCGTCTGACGATTTTTTCTAAAACCATTTAACACAAATCAAGTAAACTCCAAAAGGTTGGTTTTATAAATCCGTGCTGACAAGAGAAAATAAGAGACCTACAACTGTGTTGCAAATGGGGAGTAATAATGTTCTCAAAGAGCTTCGGAATAATAATAAATATTTATTTAAATTCCTAGCACTACAAGTTAAACTTATATATTAATGTGCTAGTCACGTGAATTACAATACTTTTGATCAGAATAATTTAGAAAATAATCTTAAGAAAAAAACAGTTATTTTAAAGACAGTTACAAAGAAAAGACACATAATAAATGAAAATACTATATATAACATACATAAAACAAAAATAAAGAAAATGCACAAAATGGGATACAAATTTGGACTGAAACATATAGTTTTTTTTACAAATTTTAACTGATGTTGGTGGTACTTAAACTAATTTAAACTAATTTCTCTCATTATATTAACGGTTTTGAAGGTGTATAGTTAATGTTGATTTAAAATTCGGTACGCTCTTAATTATTTTTAATCCATTTGGAAGTTCGTTCCAATAGCGAACAGCAAAAATATAGAATTGTTTTTCAGAAAAAGTTCTTTTGTGTCTTATGCAGGCAATGTTATTCGTTCGTCTCGAACTGGTATGTGTTAGTTTTTTGTAGAGAAAGTCGGGTTCTTTGGTGTTAATTATTTTGTGCAATGCCACTAATGCCCTGAATTGGATCCATGATTGAAGATCAACTTCAAATATCTTGTACGCTAAACTTGAAATCGGATGCACGCGTCTTACATTAAACACATATCTCGCAACACTATTAAACGCTACATTAAGTTTTTGTTTACTTGTTGCATCACTGTTTCCGAATATCTCGACGCCGTAGAATAATGCCGGTATTAAATAGGTTTTTGCCATTAGAAGTCTTGTCCCTTCTGGTAAGAATTTTTGAGTATGGAACAGTGACCTTAAAGAACCATATGTTTTTCCAATAGCTTGGTTAATATGGTCGCTCCAAGTGAGTGTTTTGTTAAATATGATACCCAGATTTTTTGCTTTTTCAACATTCTCAATGACTTCACCATCTATTACTAATGGTGTCAGGGCAGTGGTATCGATTAATTTATTATAAACTAGCAATACCCAAAGCGAAGTTGTCCGCTACTTTTAGCAAAGAATATCCGAGTAAAATCCCGCCAAACCTTAGCTAAACAGTAAACCCACCTAGAACGCACTAATATTCTATCAATATCCTCCTAACCATAACATACCTTACCCTAACACCGCATTAACCCTTATATTACTTCACCTTAACCCCACCTATTTTATTCTCACCCTTGGCACACTTTTTTAGCACCTTAATGCTGTTTTCACCTTAACACAAGTTTTTCCTCTTATTAGCTAACCTAACTTTAGTCTCACCTGAAAAAAAATGTTCCTTACTTTACTTACTTACTTTAACTTCACTTTTTCTTATTAAAACTGTTTTGTTACCTTATCCTCGCTAAAGTCCAAACGAACCTTACCTTTCTCACCTTCACCCTTTCTTTACATTACTTTTACCCTAATCTATCTAATACCTCCTTAATCGCAACTTAACCCCGCACTAACCTCACCTTATTCCCACCTTAACTCCACCGTTCTGGTAGCCTAAATTTATCATTTTGGTTAACTAAGCGAATGCAGAGAAAAACTCTTACTATTTTTTTTTCTGTTTTTTTCGAACAGATCTAACCCCCAAAAACCTTAAAAGCTTAAAAGAGAATATATAAAAAACAAGAGAGAACGCTATAGTCGGGTGCCCCGACAATCAGATACCCGTTACTCAGGTAAAGGGAGTGCGAGGGAGATGAAGATAGAAACTTTGAACACGAATAACTTTTTTACGAATGGTCCGATTTGAAAAATTTCTTCTTCATTTCGATAGGTATTGATAAACACAATAAAACTGCATTTTTACTTTTCCGAAATATTGAAATTTTTAAAATCGTATATAAGCGATTGTGGGCGTTAGAGGGGGCGTGGCACCCTTTTGAAACAAACTTGCGCTGCGTAGGAACTCCAAGAATCTTCATGCCAAATACCAATCTTCTAGCTTTTATAGTTTCCGAGATCTCAGCGTTCATACGGACAGACAGACAGACAGACAGACAGACAGACAGACAGACAGACGGACAGACGGACATGGCTAGATCGACTCGGCTAGTGATCCTGATCAAGAATATGTATACTTTATGGGGTCGGAAACGCTTCCTTCTCCCTGTTACATACTTTTGCACGAATACAATATACCCTTTTACTCTACGAGTAACGGGTATAATAACACACACCTAAAGGCTACGGACAAAATGGTTTAAGCGAAAAACGAATCCGCCCGCAGGATCGGTAGGTAAACAAAAAAAGAAGTGGCCCAATGTCGGCTGGGGATCAACAGCTAAAGTTAAATATTTTCGAAAATAAGGAAAATTAAAAAAAAACGCACATAAAGCTCCAACTCTTTTTAGTGAAAAGTGTGGATGTAATTCGACGTGTGAGCCTTTTGGAGACGCAATTTTCCAACAATTTCCCCCCGCCTTTAACACAATTTAAAACCAACTTTTTTTAATTTTTATGGGTATGTTTTGGCTAGTACAATTTCCAGATTATCAAAGTTGTGCGAATACTACCTTTTCTTAAATTGGAATGTTATTTGTGCACGCATTTTATTGTTTTAAACTACAAAAATTCATATTTACGTATGTATACGTATATCTCAATAGTTTCTGTAATTTTTTTTACAGATTTCGAGTAGAGCCCAGAAACTAAAACTCCTTAATATTTTAATACATACACATTTTGATTTAGAATTGCATCCATTAGGTGATCTGTTATTTTATCCTAATTATACCCGTTACTCGTAGAGTAAAAGGGTATATTGTATTCGTGCAAAAGTATGTAACAGCTAGAAGGAAGCGTTTCCGACCCCATAAAGTATATATATTCTTGATCAGGATCACTAGCCGAGTCGATCTAGCCATGTCCGTCTGTCCGTCTGTCTGTCCGTCTGTCTGTCCGTCTGTCTGTCTGTCTGTCTGTATGAACGCTGAGATCTCGGAAACTATAAAAGCTAGAAGATTGGCATTTTGCCTGCAGATTCTAGGAGTTCCTACGCAGCGCAAGTTTGTTTCAAAAAGGTGCCACGCCCCCTCTAACGCCCACAATTGCTTATATACGATTTTAAAAATTTCAATATTTCGGAAAAGGAAAAATGCAGTTTTATTGTGTTTATCAATACCTATCGAAATGTGGAAGAAATTTTTCAAATCGGACCATTCGTTAAAAAGTTATGCGTGTTCAAAGTTTCTATCTCCATCTCCCTCGCACACCCTTTACCTGAGTAACGGGTATCTGATTGTCGGGGCACCCGACTATAGCGTTCTCTCTTGTTTAATCATTACATACTTATGTACATGCCAATTTGTCGATGTGTGTGTGTGTCATTGCGTTTCTTACATTCAAATGTGACGTCTGAAAGTTTTTTATGCTTTTGACCGGTTGGCTACACACTTTGACTTAGAATTGCGTCAATTAGGTAATACGTTCTAGTATCCAAATAGTCAAATTTTGATCAGGTGTTTCCAAACCAGAAACAAACATCTCCTTCGCTCCAAATGACTCTCTCTCTGCTCTCTACTCTCTCGCTCTGCTTCTGCTGACGTTGTTTTTGTGAGAGCTGTGTTCAAAAGCATACAAAAAACAAAAACAACGTGCTGCCAAAAAAGCCGCCGCAACCCCCGCAAACTTACAAAAAAAATCATATAAAATCAACCGTGGGTCCAAAAAAAAAAAAAAATACCTTACTGATTGTATGGCATAGCTCCACATATTAAACCAAAAACGGATCCGATCGCATAATCGGTGCGGAAAAATTAATTAAGTGCCCCAACCGGAAGTCGGTTGGGGCTCATCTTCTGGGCTTTCAAAGATTTCCACAAATAAAGCTTAAAATAAAAATATCAACTTGTTTGGTTGAAAACTGTGGGAATGGTTCATGTTTTAATCCCGCAATTTCGCATTTTTCGAGAGTCCTGGGAGTCCTTAGGAGCCGAATTTCAAAAAATCCTTTCTTAGTGCACACCTTCTCTAACACACGATTCAGCCCCAATTTTTTCCAGAATTTTAGGTCTTATGGTTTGGGCTGGGGGACATGACGCAAATCGACTTCTACTCTTTTATAGTAATACTCGATAACCAAACATTTAGACTTTTTTGGGTTTATTTGTAGACCATTTAGCTTCGACCATTTGTTTACTACCGACAATTCAGTATTTGACATCACTACACATTCATTTATTCTGGACAAAGGACGCGATACACACATTTGAACGTCATCGGCATACATATGGACTTTGCACGAGGACACAACATTTGGAAGCTCATTAACATATATAGAGAAAAGAAGAGGTCCTAGAACCGATCCCTGTGGAACTCCTCTAGAGAGCTGTTCATAGTTGGAAATTTGAGTGGACGTAACTATGGCTTGACGTCTGCAATTTAAGTAAGAGCGTATTAATTTCTCTGCTGTTACAGAAAAGTTAAACATTCTTATTAGCTTAGAGCACAGAATATCATAGTTCACCGTGTCGAAGGCTTTGCTAAAGTCTAGAAGGGTCAGTAGAGTTACTTTGCCTTCCTCCATGCTTTCCCTGGTTTCCTCCACTATATTCAGCAAGGCTGTTACACAGCTCCTATTTTTCCTAAAACCTGATTGCGCGTTGTTTAACAGACCATTTGTCTCTGCATATTTGTTGATTTGCTTGGCCATTAGGTTTTCGCTTAATTTAGACAAATACGGTAGTATAGATATTGGCCTATAGTCACCATTTGCCTTACCAACAGGAAGTATTTTGGCGTCCTTCCATATTTTAGGGAAAGTGGAAGTGGTTAGCACACTATTTACGGCAAAAGTAACATGTGGCAAAATTTTTGGTAGTATGATTTTAATAAATTTGGGATCTATGTTATCAAGTCCAACTGCGTTTGATCGTATATTAAGGACGGCTTCAAGTACATCACATTCACTAATACACGAAAAGCTAAATCTATTATCACAGGTTATATCACAGTCATTGTTTGTCTCAGCATGATCACAGTACTCATTAAATGACACCTCAGGTACTTGGCATTGCACAAATTTTTGGTTTAATTCATTGATGTCCACATCAATTTCCAATGAAGGTTTTGTCTTACCAACGCCTAGTGCCTTAAGGTCTTTCCATTTTTGTCGAGTATCAACTGCATTTGTAAATTTCGTATTAAAATAAGCGCATTTACATGAATGAATTAAGTCCGTTACTTTTTTTCGTAAGGCTTTGAACTCTTCATATAAATAATTTGCTTTATACCTTTTCCATTTTTTAAAAGCCGTATCTCTTCGTTTAATTTCACTTTCAATAGTGCTATTAAACCATTGGTGCTTATTTTGTTTCAATATTCTGGTTTTTATAGGAACACAGGTATTACATAAATGCAGTACATTATTTTGGAGACAATCAATTTGCTCATCGACCATACAACACGTTCCAGTCACATTGATTACATTCAAACGCTAACAGATTGTAGTCAATATTTTTGAAGTCCCTAAAAGTAATTTGGTGGTCAGTATTATAAATAGAAATGTCAAAGGTAATGAATATAAGGTCATGTTTAGAGAATGCTGGTACTGAGACCTGGTCATATAAAAGAACATTGTTAGGTTTGTTTACGAAAAATACATCTAGGAGAGTGTTGCAGGTACTAGTAAAATGCGTTGGAAATGACGAATTCACTATAGTCATTCCCATAGATTCCATGTTATTGACAAGATGTTTTTCGTTTAGAGCATTGCTGTTAATATCCCCCGTCAATATAATATTGCTATACGTCATAGATATATCACAGAAAAGGGCAAAAAATTCGGTATAGTCAGTGGTTCGATTGGGTCGGTAGACGCAACCCAGAAGTAATTTTTCTGTTTGGACAGATGCCACGAGTTCAATAAATATATATTCTATTGTACTATTTGATTCATTTTTCCTGACTACTTTGGCTTTAAATCTTTTATTTAAATAAATTGCAACACCCCCCGCATGTCCATCACGATCAGCACGATACAAATTAAATCCTTCTCATGAGACAAGACAATCACTAACATCGGACGAAAACCATGTCTCAGAAACACATATAGCATCGACTCCGGAGTTAACGAACAAGTATCTGAATTCTTCAATCTTTTTGGTAAGACTCTGGGCATTTATATGGCATATTTTAAGACCTTTATATTGCTTGCATAAGAGCTTGAGAACTACGTTGCTGTTCACAATGGGGCTATTTATCAAAGAAAGCATTAAAATGTATATTAAAAGTTAGGCATGTAAACACCCTAGATATAGTAATTGAGAGCGACCTCATATGATAAAATTTGGCAATACGCCACAAAACCAAAACACAAACATTAAATACAGAAAATAAATTGAGAGAAATTCCTTTTATATTAAATACTTGATTAAGAGTAACTAAAATAAGCCTATGTGTTAATGAGAAGTTATAAGGTGACAATTTAAGAGCGAAACCCAGCTTCGCTAGCAACTGCTGAAGAGAGAGGGGGAGAGCTTTGGGGCCCGACTTCGTATTCTTGAGCGAGCGCTGAAAGCTCGTCCATCCGCTCAATTCGAAAGTAACTTTCTCCTCCAGTACAGCGCACGTGGACTAAACCTCCTCGAGTAAACACAGCATTTAACGTTTTAAGCTTTTTAGGCGCACCGCCTCTCTGAAGATATGATAATTTTCTTTCAAAAGCTGCTCATTTACATAGACCGTGGCGCTTGAGTCGAGGCCCATCATATGCAAGTTCAGTTGTTGTTTATTCTCTCGCCGATATGACCCAATCGATCGGAGCAAAGAGATTTTCTCTCGGACGGTATCTAATTTAATTAATACAACCGGGTCAACTATCGAGTTTTGTTGTTTCCGCGCTCGATAAATGTTCCGAATTCTTGGCGGCGGAGTGAGTTTTAGTGAGAAACATAGCTGGTTGAACAGTGTTTTTAGGTTTTCTCCCTCCTGAAAGGGGACTCCGTGCAAACGTAAGTCGCATGCATTATTTGCTATGTGCTGAGCGGATAATTTCGTCTCCACCCCCCAACTCTCTCCCGCAGTGTACGCAGCTCACCAACCTCGCGCTCCAGATGATCCATTCGTTCACGCAGCTGGTCTCGATGGGAGCGCAGATCGGCCACCTCCAGCTCCAGGCTGGTGACCCGTTCAGCCGACCTCTTGACCTCGTCAGAGATCAGGTCCAGACGTTTGGAAAGGCCATCGAGGATCCGCTGCTCAGCTTCTCTCACGCAAGTAGACATCTGCTCTGTCTGCTCCTGGAGGTGCGCCTTCAGCAATGCCATCATCTGGGGAGAAACGGCGTCGGAGAGACGTTCGTTTGCGCCACCGGTGTTGTTGCGCAGGCGCTTGCCTCCAGGGTCCGTTGATGGCATGATTTTTTTAAGTGTATGTGCAAAGAGTTTGCTGGGCCGTCGCGAGTTTTCTATGTGCTCTGTTTTATGTGTTTATTCTTTCTAGTTGTTTGAGTGTTTTTGTTGTGTTTCTTTTTTGAGTGGTTTTCTTAAACCAGGCTTCTGTTTTAGTTTTCTTGTCGTTTTATAATTTTTCACTTTAGAATGTTTTTAGTATATCTGACCAACAAGTTTAGGCCAAATTGAATTCGTTAGTGCTTAAACTGTGTTTTGTTTAAGTTTCTGCTCTACAATTTGCGAGCTTAACGCGAAAAATAAACAATTTTTATGACGGACAGAAAAACACGACTTGCTTTGGTAGATCTTCTTCTTTAAGCAGCTGATAGCTAATAGCTTTGAAACACCTCTGTAATTACATGCGTTCAATTAGATCCCCTTTTTATGAAGCGGGATAACAAACGATTCCTTCCATCTATGCGGGAAATCTGACGTTTCTAAAGACAAAGTAAAAAGTTTGTGCAATGGTCTGCGCAATACTGTAGCACACATCCAGGGACACCGTCAGGACCCGGAGAGTAGACTGGTTTGACCCTTTGCAAATCTAAAAGAAGTGAGTTTTCACTCATAACAGGACAAAAAATTAAGTTTGATTTAGGCGGTTTGCGGCAGAATTTCCAAATTTAAGTGTTGATGGGTAACTTAAAGATTTACGCTTTGTGTTAACAAAATTATAAAACTGTTTGGATCCAGTCTAAACTGTGTCTTGCAACGAGCTAAATAGTTTTTGTAACACTGAGCGTTAAACACAGTAAAATCCGACCGAGCACTTAAGTATCGGGAAAAGGCAGCTTGTGATCCGGAAGCTCTAAACTTTTTGTAGAGTCTAGACTTCCCATTTTTAAGTCCTCTTAAAGTGCGACCGTTTTCAAAGGAAAAAAAAGTATCAGAAAACCATCAGAAAACGCTCAAATTGCTTGCTGGGGTACGGAGCCTTGGGACAAGCCACGCTTTAGTATTAGTAGTTCCGAACATTCAATTACAGTAAAAACAGCTTGCATTCTACTACTCAAGTATAATGATATGAGTTTAACAGCGGGTACAGAAATGTTAAAGTTGAATTTTAATAGTTTTGTACATAGAATTTCGTGGTTAACCGTGTCAAATGCTTTGCTGAGGTCCAATAAAGTTAAAAATTTTATCTGTTTACTGTCGAGTTTCTGTCTGATGTTCTCAGTAAGCTTTAAATTTTCGAAAACCAGATGGGTTATTGCACATTAATGAATTTTGGCCTAAGAATAAATTAATCTGTTGTGCCATTAATATATAAAAAAGGGCCTGGGAGACGGGAATAATTTTTCCCATTTTCCAGATATTATTAAAACAGGCAGTCGTAAATACAGTGTTGAACACATACGCTATTTTCTTAATGATTTTTTTATTTTTTTATTTTTATGAAGCTAGGGTGTACATTATCAAGCCCAATCGCATTCGTATTTTCTGTAAGAAACATCACAAGAACGTTTCCTTAAATTAGGATAAAAAATTAGATATCTTGGAAATTACCAAAAAAGGTACAAAAATGTTTCTTAGTTTAAATTAAGTTGGTTATGAGATGAACATTCTTAATTTGTTGACCTGATTTTATAAGAGGAAGAAGACCTATAAAACTGCGATTGAAAATATCAAAAAATTAAAAATCATACTTCTTGGCAAACAAAAAAAATATTTTGTTAAAGTTCACATTTCAAATCGTGTAAAGTTGTACATTGTTACTCAGAGCCGTTTCCGAGATATACTAATTTGAAGTTTGACAGCATTTTTTAAGTGCTTAACTTAAAAAATGGATAACTCCTTTGAATGCACACCAACAAATTTCAGTAAAATCACAGATTGAAGATCTTAATTTTTCATCTGGGTAGTTAAGAAATTCTTACCCTCTGAGATGAGTCTACCACTCCAAGTATCCAATTGTCTGATGGGTGCAATATTTTTAGCCTTCTTCTGTTCATAGGTGTGGAAAGTGTGAGAGCAAGTCTGTTTGTGTGGGAGACGAGTCTTCCCAGCAGGAAAGTGAGAAGTTGGTTTTTAGTGTACTTGAAATCCTGTTCGTTTTTGCAGGCAGTGGTGTGGGGATAGATAACACTATTTTACAGCCAAAATGCTCCCCAGCAATTGATGGCAAATTCTGTTAGTGTTGGACCCCTAGATTACGAAAATACCACAATTTTTTTTTTCGACGGCACATTTTTTTTTTAAAGATTTTTTAAAGTTCAAATTGTTAAATTTTGGACTTTTTTAGAATTTCTTCTAAAATCTCGGCAGATATCCACCCGATTGGGCCAGTTTTCGTTTTATTTTAAAGTCAATAGATCAGAGCTTAACTTTGCCATACAGATCAATATGATTGGATAAGTAATGGCAGCGCAGCAGCTCGACAAAGATGAAAAATGTGTTTTTTGGTCGACTGTAAGTCGGCCGTATATATCGTAAAAACTCGAAAAAAAATCCGTTGAAAAATCAAAATGGGTACCAACTTAAAGTTTACATCCTTCCGAATAAAACAAGCTGGGTATGGCCAAAATAGAAGATAGAGATAGAAAACTTTGATCACTTTTGATAACTTTTTAACGAATGGTCCGATTTGACAAATTTTTTCTACATTTCGATAGGTATTGATAAACACAATAAAACTGCATTTTTACTTTTTCAAAATATTTACATTTTTAAAATCGTATATAAGCGGTTGTGGGCGTTAGAGGGGGCGTGGCACCTTCTTGAAACAAACTTGCGCTGCGTAGGAACTCCAAGAATCTTCATGCCAAATACCAATCCTCTAGTTTTTATAGTTTCCGAGATCTCAGCGTTCATACAGACGGACAGACGGACAGACGGACATGGCTATATCGACTCGGCTAGCGACCCTGTTCAAGAATATATATACTTTATAGGGTCGGAAATGTTTCCTTCTAGCTGTTACATACTTTTGCATGAATACAATATACCCTTTTACTCTACGAGTAACGGGTATAATTAGTGGTATTTTCGTGATCTAGGGGTCCAACACTAACAGAATTTGCCATCAATTTCTGGGGAGCACACCAAGAATATTATTTTGTAAACTAGTGTAATTTCTGAGCGTTAAATGGGGTGGGTTTCTGAATAGCATCAATATCAGGCCACTTATGCACCGTGTGATTTCTGTGGCACCCCGATTATAATATTTAAAAAAAAATCACAAACTTATAATATTAAAAAATCCTATGATTTACAACAAAACGAAAAGTCTTGTTCTCACATTTTTCTTTAATTTGTAGTATTTTTAAAATTCGTAGAAAAAATATTTATAATTTTAAAGTAATTAAATTAAACTCAATAACTATAATCATAAGGACTATAATCATATTTATTGATGATTTTAATTTATTTTACTCAATACCAAAACTTTCCGTGCCACACGGCTTTTGAATAAGATTCTGTGCCAATTTTATTTCAAAGCTATAACCAGGATTTTATAAAATATTCATAAATATTTAATAAATAATACAAATAATTATAAGAATGATGACGGGGTTAAAAAAAATTATAGAATAAAGCCAAGGTCAGACGATCAAAATATTTGATCAAATTTATCAAGGATTGCCGTTAACTTACATAGAAAACAATTATTGTTTTTTACAATTTTAAACATTTTCTATGAAATAAAATAATTTGATCGTCCTATCGGGGTCTAAGCCATTTTTAAGTGTTGTTAAAAAATAAAAATTCGTGTTGGTAGTATTGATAACATTTATCATAAAATCGAATTGGCGAAAAATACCTACTATACCTATAATATAAGTAACGTTTAATGATTACGGTCCCTAAAAAATATTATTGAAAGGAAATATTTATTCCCGGGCAAAGCATGTTACAACGAAATTATGACCATTTATTATTTTTGTTCGGAATGTTGGTATTATCAAATATATGACGGACGGTCACATCAATTTCAAATTTCGTGCAAAAGTGAAAAAAGAAGTGAAAATAGTTACTTTTAATCTAAAAACAAGAAAAAGGTTATTTATAAAATATATGTTGTTGTTTTATAACACTAGTTTACAAAATAATATTCTTGGTGTGTTACCCAGCAATTGATGGCACATTCTGTTAGTGCTGGACCCCTAGATCACGAAAATACCACTACTTTTTTTTTCGATGGCACTGTTTTTTTTAAAGATTTTTTAAAGTTCAAAATGTAAAATGTCGACCTTCTTTCTAATTTTAACCCGATTGGGCCAGTTTTCGTTTTATTTTAAAGTCAATAGATCAGAGCTTAACTTTGCCATACAGATCAATATGATTGGATAAGTAATGGCAGCCCAGCAGCTCGACAAAGATGAAAAATGTGTTTTTTGGTCGACTGTAAGTCGGCTGTATATATCGAAAAACTCGAAAAAAACTTATATTTTTTAAAGAATTTTTATAATTTTCTAGCTTTTAAATATCTGATTTAGCTATTATTTGACCCGGCTGCCATCACCACTAATTTTTGTTTAAATGTCGCCGCCTACGATAAATCTTAAATTTGGACTCTGTCAACCGAAAAAAGGTGAAAAATCCGAACTTTAAAGATCCACCATAAATCCAATTTTCCATGAATTTGGGCCATACCCGGCTTGTTTTGTTCGGTAAGTGGGTACCAACTTTTTGATTTTTCAACGGTTTTTTTTTCGAGTTTTTACGATATATACAGCCGACTTACAGTCGACCAAAAAACACATTTTTCATCTTTGTCGAGCTGCTGCGCTGCCATTACTTATCCAATCATATTGATCTGTATGGCAAAGTTAAGCTCTGATCTATTGACTTTAAAATAAAACGAAAACTGACCCAATCGGGTTGATATCTGCCGAGATGTAAAAAAAAATTAGAAAAAAGTCAGAAATTTAACGTTTTGAACTTTAAACAATCTTTAAAAAAAACTGTGCCATCGAAAAAAAAAATATGGGTATTTTCGTGATCTAGGGGTCCAACACTAACAGAAGAAGAAGGGAGCATTTTGGCTGTAAACTAGTGTAATCTTAATTTCAGCGTTACAGAGACTAGTACCACAGATATTTTCGCCATTAATAAATATAAGCCTCCAGATGCTATCTTTAACACAAATTCAGCATTTCAGTATGAATAGTACTTTAGTACTAACTTAGTTGTTTAACTTAATCAAAATATTAAATTTATTTCAGCCTGACCGATTGAGACTTCTTGGGACTAGAATTGTTGCGCCTGCATTTCCCATATTTAATTTTTTCTTCTCATAGTTTAAAACACCTGATCAGAGGGTAAATGATCGGCCATGGCAAACTAAGCATAATTTCTGGAGAGATCTGGAGATGTAATAATGGTAATTACTCTTATTGTTATTCCTGGTCATATCTTAATTATTTTTATACCCGTTACTCGTAGAGTAAAAGGGTATATTGTATTCGTGCAAAAGTATGTCACAGGGAGAAGGAAGCGTTTCCGACCCTATAAAGTATAAGTTAACACGGTCACCCAGCAACAGAAAAGTTGCCAGGCTGATCCCGCATAACCGGATGGGAATAATGCAAGGCCAGCGTCACCTGCGGATATTGCACAGCGACGGTGCTATGGTCAGCATATTCAGCGG
>JBAMCF010001127.1:0-55214 GCA_037075285.1 Drosophila lutescens
TGAAACTGGCGGGGGGCGGGCTTTTCCACTAGGGGGGTGCGTGATGATACCGATCCCGAGAAGTCAATGCAAAAAAACGGTCGAAATGTTTTCGGTTCACTTTATAAACTATACTCCACGATTTATTGACTTCACTTGCGTACGGTCGTTTACACTGGTAAATTAGAACTAACTTAACACTACCGAGAGGAAGTTCCAAGAGCCCCTTGGAGAGCGGAGTGGAGACACTTAACAGTGCGAGAGAGCGAGATGCGAGCGATCTGGAAGAACTGCTCTCTCGACTGTCAAGGCTCCAGGGGCGGTTGAAGGGAAAACTGGCCGGGGCTGGGGGCGCCTATTTGGCGTGAACATTCTCCCCCCTTGCGAGGGCGAACGTAGCAAAAGAATAATCCTTAGGCGTGTCTGCATGCTCCAGACACGACCCATCCAAAGACCGTGCCCTGTGCGACGGGCAGCCCATCACGTATGTTTAGGAACCCGGGCCTGATCACGTCGGGGTATACGTCCGAGCCCAACACCAGCGAGACTGTTGCTGGGCGATGGAACTGCTCATCGGCCAGACGGATGTCATCAAACTGGGCTCTCATGGAATCGCTTAGCGCGCGGATCGGGGTACGTATGCGCAGACTTGGGCTGATCTTCAGCAGCACGTCGATTTGGAAATCGCCCGTTCTCGACCGGATTGTCGTCGAGCAGACTTCCTCGCCTCTCACTGTCGTCGTGGGCAACTTGAACGCAGTTGCCAGGGAGCGGTCGATGGTGCTGACGGGAGTGCAAGGGTCGATCAACGCGGCCGTCTCGAAGGTGGTGGCCCCAGACTCCAGCAACACGATGGCCGTCGGAAGAATGTGGAGGCTCTGATGCTGCAGGAGAGCCGCCACTGATGGAGTTGCTGCTGACGCTGGACGTCGGACCGGTGTCCGTGCTTCCCTTGCCGATGGCGAAGGAGATCGCGAGACTGCCCTTGATGCCCGAGCGGTCGATTCGCGATGTTGCGAGGTCGGCGATTGGCGACGTGGCGGGGACGGCGATTGGCGACGTGTCGTGGACGGCGGCTGGCGACGTGTCCCGGACATCTCGTGCAGGTGGAGCAGCGTGTGATGGTTCTGCCCGCACTTTTTGCACGTGTCGCCACTGCGACATTGCCCCCCGGAGTGTTGATGGGCCAGGCAATTCGCACAATATTTGTTTATGAGGACGGCGCGGAGCCGCTTCTCCGTGCTGAGCCTGAGGAAGCGGGTACACTTCCGTAGAGGATGGATTCCCCGACAGACTCGGCAGCGGTAGGATCGAGTACCTCGTGAACGTCTGTCGTCCAAAGTTTGGGCGCTGCGAGGACGTGGAGCCATGGTTTTGATGCTGGTATAATAAAATGATAAACGAATTTAGTATCAATTTTGAACGGATTTTGAAACATAAGGACAGAAGGCACTATTTTTGGAAAGCGGAGGTTGCCTTGGCCTCCATAGGAAGAAGTACTAGAATGAGGACAGAAGTTATTATTGCGGAAGTGCGGAGATTGCCTTGTCCTCCATAGGAAGATGTACTAGTTTGTGGACCGGACGTTGGATGGTTCCACGAGAAGTAAGAATATCTACGACGCGTACTCTAGTATCAGCTCCTGGGATAGCAGCTACGATTCTGCCGAGCCGCCAGTCATTTGATGGCAAGTTATCGTCCTTGATGACTACCATATCATCGACTTGTAGATTTCTGGATGGACTTAGCCACTTGTTGCGCTTGTGGAGTTCCTTTAGATACTCTTCTTTCCATCGCGAACTAAATTGTTGATGCTGGGCCTTGAGATGTTGCCATCGATTTATAATTGACTTGGCTTCGCCTTTAATTTCAGGCTCCGCCGTGGAAAGCAACGGACCCCCGATCAGAAAATGGCCTGGCGTCAGTGCCAGCAAGTCTGTCGGGTCCTCTGACATTGGAGAGAGTGGTCTGGAATTAAGGCAGGCTTCAATCTTTGCCAGAAGCGTGGAAAGCTCTTCGAATGTATACTTGCGAGCGGACGTGGATTTGTAAAACAGCGTTTTAAAACTCTTTACTCCTGCCTCCCACAGGCCTCCCATATGAGGAGCTCCTGGGGGTATGAAACGCCACACGAGTCCCTGATGGCTATACGCATCAGTCACTGACTCCTTTAGTGCTTGCGTAAAGTCACGGGAAATAAGACTTGAGGCACCAACAAAGGTTTTACCGTTGTCGGAATGGACCCGCTGAGGACAACCTCTTCTAGCTACAAAACGCGCAAACGCTGCTAGGAACTTCTCAGTTGTAAGGTCGGAGGTTGGTTCCAAATGGATGGCCTTCGTAGAAAAGCACACAAACACACAAACATATCCCTTAGTGATGAGACAAGCTCTCCCTGTATAGTTTTTTACCTCAAAGGGGCCGGCGTAATCGACGCCGGTGTAAGTAAATGGCCTGGAAAAAGAGGCTCGATCAGTCGGAAAATCGCCCATCAATTGGGTCTGCAGTCTTTTTTTATAAATGGTGCACACCTTGCATGAATTCACCACGCCCTTTACCAGATTCTTGACTTTAGGAATCCAATATTTGGATCGCATCAGGCGCACTATCAATTGGTTGCCGCCGTGAAGCGTAATCTGGTGCGTGAATTGGACAAGAAGACGAGATAACCGACAGCTGTACGGGAGTAATACAGGATGGCGCTCGTCATACTGCAGGCCCTTGGAGGCAGATAAGCGACCACATGCTCTTAATAGTCCATGTTGGTCTATGAATGGAAACAAATTAGCAATTTGGCTTGATGCGGGTATGGATCCTTTGCTTCGCAACAATCGAAGCTCGAGCGCGTACTCTTCACGCTGGGCAAGTATTATGTAGGTCCTCTCAGCCTTCCGGATTTCCTGATTACTGAGCTGCCTATCCGGACTTACCGGAGCCTTACGACAGCGATTTAGGAACCTTTGGACGTAAGCTAGGACTCGTAAAGCCTTGTCTAGTCTGGAAAAACGGTCAAGGAAATCATCAGCGGGGAGCTTTGCGAAATGAACCTTCACCGCGCGCTGCTCTAACTCAGTGACTGGGTGTGGATCCGAAGTTTCTGGCCATTGAAGTTTGGGCAATTGTAACCACTGGGGCCCATGCCACCAGAGGTTGCTATCGCCCAGCTCTTGCAGGGACACGCCGCGACTAGCTAGGTCGGCAGAATTGTGTTCTGACCGCACATGTGACCAATTCTCAATCTTTGTAGCTTGAGCTATTTTGGTTACGCGGTTGGCTACGAATGTGGTCCAGGAGCAGGCTGGTTTTTTCAACCATGCCAGGACAATAGTGGAATCTGTCCAGCAGAAAATCTCAGAGCTGCCTGACAGCATATTTGGAAGGATGGTGGATGCCATATCTGCCAGCAATAGGGCACCACATAGCTCAAGTCGAGGGAGGGATACGGTTTTCACAGGGGCAACCCGGGTCTTTGCCGTAAGCAAATTAGTCAATATCTGCTGACCGACTTCAACCCTGACATACAGGGCAGCCCCGTAGGCCTTTTGGGAAGCGTCACAGAAACCGTGAAGCTCGATTTTTACATGGGGCTGGTAACCGATCCATCTCGGAATCCGGACTTGATCGAGATCGGAATAACTTTGCAGGAACACTTGCCATCTATGGCTCATTTCGTCGGGAAGGTTGTCATCCCAGCCTAACTCTTGCAGCCAGATCTCCTGCATAAAAATTTTGGCCCGGACGATGAACGGAGCAAGCCATCCAGCGGGATCGAATAGCTTTGCGATCTGGGAGAGAACTTCTCTTTTCGTATAGGAGGACTTGACGGATATTTCTGGGGGCACGAAGTAGAACTCGTCAGTGGTTGCTCTCCAGCGAATGCCGAGAGTTTTGGCTGTGCTTTCGGCATCAATATTTAGGAACTCAGAATGGAGAAGATGCTCATTTGGAATGTCCTTTAAAACCCCCTTGTGGTTGGAAGTCCACTTTCTAAGCGGAAAACCGGCCGAATTCAAAGCGGTTACTAACTCCTGGATGGCAAGTTGAGCTTCTTGTTGAGAATTCGATCCTGCTAAAACGTCATCAACATACATGAAGTTGCGGATTATGTGACTGGCTTTTGGAAACTGCTGATCGACGTCATCAGCCAGCTGTTTCAGCACTCGGATGGCGAGATAGGGCGCGCAATTGACACCGAATGTTACGGTTTTCAGCTCGTAATCTCGAATGTCACCTTCCTTGTTTCGGAAAAGAATCCTTTGAAAAGGCGTGTGCTTTGGATCGACCCAGATCTGCCTATACATTTTCGTGATATCTGCACTAAAAACATACTTGAAATAGCGCCACTTTAAAATCTGAATTGTTAAGTCAGATTGGAGGACTGGACCGGCATGAAGCACATCGTTCAAGCTAGTCCCATTTGCTGAAGGGCTGGAAGCGTTGAATACTACCCGGAGTTTCGTGGTCGTGCTTTCGGGTTTTATAACCGCATGGTGTGGGAGGTAGTAGTTTGGAGAATTGTGAGTGGGCGAAACCTCTCTCATATGGCCTAAATCCAAATATTCTTGAATCACGGAGTTGTACTGCTCATTTAATGGAGTGTCTCTTCGTAAACGATTCTCGTTTCTCAGAAACTGAGCAAGTGCTATAGACCTTGAGTAACCCAACTCAGATCCACAATGATCGGGGTCGCAGAACGGTAACGTCACTACGTACTTCCCGCTCGCGTCTCTAGTTGTGGTTCGTAGAAAATTACTTTCGCAGACGGAATCGGACTCTTTTACCATTTTTGATGGTAGATCTTCCACCTCCCAAAACTTTGTAAGAAGTTTGTCTAAGGACGCCTCACTTGTTTTTGTAACTTGAGTCGTAAAGGCTGAGACTCGGTTACTTGTGGACATGGACACTGGACCAGTGAGCACCCACCCGAAGATGGTCTCTTGCCCAAAAAGAGATCCGCAGATGTTGGTCTTTGTGCCACTCAGCAGCACGGATGGAAGAATATCAGCTCCGATAAGAACGTCTATCTGGGAACTCTGGAGAAATGTGGGATCTGCCCATTGAAGGTTTGGCAAATCTCTCAGGATATCTTGTGGAATGGAATGTGAGGGTAATCTGCCTGCTAGTTCTGGCAGAACATACGCTGCGGTGTCTAACTGCAGGCCCGGCTTAGTAGGAGAACGAATGGCGAAATGGCAAAGCCTTGTTGACTGGGCAGAAACGGTCTGATTTAAACCAGACACTTGAGCTTGAATGGGGCGGAACGGCAGATTGACCAACTTGAAAAGACGCTCCGTTATGAACGTCGCTTCAGATCCCGAGTCGATCAAAGCGCGTGCTCGGAAGTGGGTGCCGAGGTGGCAAATATCAATCATTGCCGTGCCCAACAGAACTGCCTTTGAGCCTGAGGCAAAACAGACTTGTACATTTGAGTGTTCATCGGGAATGTCTGAGCCTCCCGACGGAGGATCGGATCTAGGTCTCGCATGTCCAGAGGAACTTGGATTGTTGGAAAATGGGTTGCCTCGATGCAAAAGCGTGTGATGTCTCCCTCGGCATACGAAGCAGCTGTGCGTACTGGAACAATCCCGGAGCTGATGGCCTCTCGCGAAGCAATTCAAGCATAACTGCTTCTTTTTTATGTAGCTTTCCCGCGCCTCGATTGCCATCTGAATGAAGCGAGGGCACAACCGCACTGGGTGACTCTCCTTAGAGCACAAATCGCAGCTCTTTGGTTTGACACTCACTTTGGCTTCAAAGGAGTTAAGCTTCTTCGTAACTTGGGAATTTTTGGAAGTTGACGGACCACCAAGACTCTGCTTCATGTCCTCAATGGCTTCTAAGGTTCTATACCTATCGCTAAGGAACGCGTTCATCTCATCCCATGTAGGAATATCTGACTTTGATGTAAGGGATTGTTCCCACAAGGAAAGGGTCAATCTGGGCAACTTACTGGCGCACAGGTAGACCAGCAAGCAATCCCAATTTTCGGTTGATATTTTGGAGTGGGCTAATGCTGTCAGGCACCCTTGGATGGTGCTCTGAAGCTCTTTTATGGAGTGGCCAGTTTCGGCATTAACGGAAACCAAGTTAAATAGGAGCTTGAGCTGACTGTTCACTAAAAGTCTTTTGTTTTCGAAACGGTCTCGAAGCGCATCCCAAGCGGAAGCGAAACCATCATTAGTGAGCGGGGACTTGGCAACAATTGCCTTTGCCTCACCGCTCGTTTTCGCGTTGAGATGGAATAACTTCTCGACCGGCGTCAACCGTGTGTTGTTGACGTAGACGGCAGTGAAAAGGTCCCTGAATACTTCTGTGTCACATGGAGGCAACCGGCACCCAGACGGAATGTACGCGGACTGATTGTCGGTGCTCGACAACGGTTGCTGTGAACTGGCTCGGTCAATTAACTCGCTGAGCTGAACCGATAGCTCCTCGTACACCGAATAGCAATACTCATATTTTCGGTGCAGAGTCGCCAAAATATCCGCCGCCCCTTCAGTCGTAAGGCTGGAAATCGTGTCTAGACACGCTTCAAATTCCTTCTCGGCTTTGTCCCAGAGTGAACGGACTTGTTCCTGACGGACTTTACAGGTGTAGACGGACGGAGCGGCAGCTCCTGGAGTTTCTATGGTCGCTCTGAAATGGCTCATACGGTCGGACACCGTGATAAACCGCGCGAGGGCTGCAACTGCAATTTCGTTACTCATTTTCGCCTGAGAACGAGTTGCTAGTGAGTTTACGGACTTGGTCTGGATTTGTGACCTAACCTTAGGCGTGAGCGGACTCAGAGACAATCGTTTCTGACTGCTCGTAGGAATAGACAACTTCTTGTCGCCTTCTTGGGTGGCTAATGAAGTTTCGCTCTTTGACTTTGAGGCTACTGGGCTTAAGGTGCGCGCGCGAGGAGATGCGGATAGCGATCGCGTTTTATTTGCAGACGGAACTGACAACTTTGTTTTGTCTCCTGGCATTCCAGAAAAATCTGTCCTGGAATGTGGTCACGCTGTTGCGGATCACCGGGATTGATTCGTAAAGAAAAGGAACGACGAAATGGATAACTTCCGGAAGATACAGGTGCGCCCCAAAATTTCGAAAATCCTAACAGCTGAATGTTAACAATGTCAAATGTATAGTGGAGCGACGAGACCATAATCTTATGGAATTAATTTGATTTTGTTTAAAAAACCAAAAAAAATAATATATCGCAGTGGCGCTTTAGATTCCTCGGTATAGATTGCAAGCAGTCCGCTTGTGTTTCCTATTAGCGTTGCAGCTCCGGTCCGCTTTTGGAATATGTGGAAACGGAACACCAATACAAATTTCAAAGTTTTCGCAACAACTATTTTAATGTGCGAGGAAAATAACGCTGTTGTGGAAAAATAATATTCAGTTGGTTGCTGTGCTGCGAAAATGAGCGGTAGGAATCGGAAAAATATATATCGCGCACCGTCACGGCTTTCACAAAAAAAGTATTTATTTATTTATTTTTTTAATGGATGTGAGCCAACGGTGTGTGCGCTGCTGAACTAAATATCATGCAAAATTTGGAAAGGCGTATCGTGGCGATGGGTTCGGTGGAAACAGGTTATTTTGGTAATTTTGCACTATATAATAAATTTTGTTCAGTGGAAACAAGTTACTTAGGTAGTTTTTCCAAATATAATAAATGTTGTTCAGTGGAAACAAGTTATTTTGCCAATGTATAATATAATAATAAATGGATGTTGAAATTTTGTAGGGTGGGCTGGTTGAACGTACCCACCGGGAAAATTCCTCTGGAAAATAACATATTTTCATCAGGTTTCTCCATACAAGCGGAAGGGACAAAACCTCATTCACCCCTTATATTTCTTCCATCTCTGGTTTCAAAATACACGGGGGTGACACAAAAAGTAAGGGGAAAATGAGGTTTCTATCTGGATCTCTGGCAGAAGAATGCAGGACAAAATCCACTGGTTTTTCAACATCCCGTATTATAGATTTTCCACACGTGCTCAGTTATGGTTTTCCTCTATTTGCAATATCTGCTTTTCCACACCCTCCCAGTTTTGGTTTTCCAATACTTTGTAGTATCTGATTTCCCACAATAAAAAATAACTTTTTTTCATGTAATATTTGCATGTGTATTTATTAATAATATTTACAATAGAAGCATTGAAATTAAAAATTGTTAATGCCTGAAGCATTCCCGGTTTTTGCTTGGCCGAGTGCAGGTCTTCAGTATCCATGTCTTGTAAGCCTGTCTTCTGAAAATATCAAAAATAATTAAGATATGAATGTAAGACCAGGAATGATAAAAAGAGTAATTACCATTATTACATCTCCACACAAAATTAAGGAATCTCTACAGAAATTATGCCTAGTTTGCCATGGCCGTTCATTTACCCTCTGATCAGATGTTTAATGTCGGGGATGGGAATTATGAAAAGAAAAAATCACACACGGGAAATGCAATTGCAACAGTTCTGGTCCCAAGAAGTCTCAATCGGCCTGGCTGAAATAAATGTAATATTTTGATTGAGTTAAACAACTAAGTTAGTACTGAAGTACTATTCATACAACCATTTAATGAACACCGCACACTATTTACCACTGGTGAAGATTAAAAACATTTCAAGTGACACTGAAATGCAGAGTTTGTGTTAAAGATAGCATCTGGAGGCTTATAGTTATTAATGGCGAAAATATCTGTGGTACTAACCTCTGTAACGCTGAAATAAAGAGTATTAAGCAACAACATTTATGTTATCACTTACCGTTTTCTTGTTTTTTAGAATTAACCGAACGATTTTTCACTTTTTTCACTTTTTTTGACGAAATGTAAAATGATGTGACCCTGCATCATATACTTGATAATACCAAAATGCAAAATGCAGATAAATTTGGTGTTAATTTCGTTGTAAGTTAGGGTCACACCTGCCATGATCTGACGATCAAATTATTTTATTTCACAGAAAATGTTTAAAAATATAATAAACAATAATATTTTTCTTTGTAATTTTATGGAAATCTTTGATAAATGTGATCAAATTTTTTAATCGTCTTACCACATTACCCACATTCATTCTTATTATTATTTGTACAAATTGTGAGTAAAATAAATTAAAATCATCAATAAATATTATGATTATAGTATTTAGTTTAATTTATTTGATTTTTAAAATTACTAAAAGTTAAAGATAAATGTGAGAACAAGATTTTTTTTTGTGTAAATCATAGGATTTTTAAATATTATAAGTTGGTGATTTTTTGTTAAAAAATATTATAATCGTAGAGCCACAGAAATCACACAGCGCATAAGTGGCCTGATATTGATGCTACTCAGAAAGCCACCCCCATCTAACGCTCAGAAATTATCTATCCCCACACCGCCGCCTGCAAAAAGGAACAGGATTTCAAGAATACAAAAACCAACTTCTCACTTTCCTGCTGGGTCGTCAATTAAGTACGCACACATACGCACTTGCTTACGAGTTGTGTTTACTCACACAAGCATGTGCACACTCTTTTTTGATTTTTACGCTCTCAACTTTGTGCGAGCGGAGAGAGCGAGATTTTCGTCGCCATCTTATCATCTTAGAGATTATATTGGTCTTTGGTCGGGTGCCCCGACAATCAGATACCCGTTACTCAGGTAAAGGGAGTGCGAGGGAGATGGAGATAGAAACTTTGAACACGCATAACTTTTTAACGAATGGTCCGATTTGAAAAATTTCTTCTACATTTCGATAGGTATTGATAAACACAATAAAACTGCATTTATACTTTTCCGAAATATTGAAATTTTTAAAATCGTATATAAGCGATTGTGGGCGTTAGAGGGGGCGTGGCACCTTTTTAAAATAAACTTGCGCTGCGTAGGAACTCCTAGAATCTGCATGCAAAACGCCAATCTTCTAGCTTTTATAGTTTCCGAGATCTCAGCGTTCATACAGACAGACAGACAGACGGACAGACGGACAGACGGACAGACGGACAGACGGACATGGCTAGATCGACTCGGCTAGTGATCCTGATCAAGAATATATATACTTTATGGGGTCGGAAACGCTTCCTTCTAGCTGTTACATACTTTTGCACGAATACAATATACCCTTTTACTCTACGAGTAACGGGTATAAAAATCATAACCAGGTAGGAGAATAGAAATATACGAAATATAAAGGGTGTCTAGAAAATAGTTATGTTTGCTGTGGTAGGCGTGGTTAGAAAAGGAAAGAAAGAGTTGAATCTAGAATAATTGTTTCAATTAGAAGAAATTTAATATATTAATCATCAAGTAGTTTAGTATGTGTTAAGATTATAAAGTGTAAAAAGATTCTAATATCATAAAAGTAGCCTAAAATATCAGAATGAGACGACATTTTAAGATGTGTACATTTTTGTTTTCTAATTATTTTTATTTTTATTTGTATTTAACGGGAACGGAAGTTTCATCAAATGTTCAGACAGTGGCAATTTTCGAATAAAAACAGGTTTACTTTCCATATTTATATTATTTTTCCCTATTAAAGGATAGTATAAAGGTAGATGCTTCTACCCTAATCCAAAATCCTCTGTAATGGGGTAATTTATATATTAAATTAATTTCTTCTACGAAGTTTGCGTGGTTTCCGTAATTCCTCCTCATTTCCGATTGGATTTCCGTTTTCGTTCCTCTATCCAGCTGTACTGGATATCGAGTTCTCTATACCATTTAATCTCCTCCTCGAGCAGGAGTATATTATCCTCCAATGATAGTATCGATGCCTTCATCGATTCTACCTCCTGTATGGATTGTTCTACTTTAGAAGAATCGACCTCTCTTGCTTGATTCAAAAGCGTCTCCAGCTTTGCCTGCTGGTCAAAAGTGACATTTTCAATAGGTATTAACTGGCAGATTCCTTTAGCATGTTTGTTGAACACACTCGATCTCCTTTCTGCTACTTCTTCCTTTTTGATGAATCCCATCTCAATCCACTTCTCACATTTCTCGTTTAACAGCTCGCGGGATTTTCCGGTGATTGACTCCATATTTATAATTTTCAAGTGCCCAACTGTCATTTCATATAACAATACATCTTTTTTTCCACTCAAATTTGCTATTTATCGTGACCAACATTTGACCTTTAAACAGATGATGATTAAAATAATGGGGTGTGCTGATAAAAAAGTGTATGGTTAGGACAACCTTCTATTGTTTTATCCCTGTTAAGCTGATTTTGTATAATATTTGTTTATGGATGTTAAGTTTACAAGAATTTTACCTTATATAGATATTGCTGTACAACCCTTTGTATCATCACTTTCTGTATTGCTGTCGGTAACCATCACTTTAGGATTATTACCTGGTTATCATAAATCTCCTGCTTAATGACTTTGAAATTATGGATGGCAAATTTTTACTAACCCTCTTATCGTTTTTTATTTATATTCTGTTAACTACATCTTTATACTATTTTTATGAATAGATACATTCATAAGAAATTGTTCTTCTTATTTCCGACTGTGTCAAACTGTTGTTGACAATCTTGACATTGGGATTATTATACACTTGACGTCTTTGTTATTCTTAGACCTTGTAATATTGTTAATAACTCTGGTTAATGGGATACAAGGCTAGCAAGTGGCGATATTGAAAAATGTATGATGGAATCCGCGATACGAACCGAGATATATAGGACGGAAGAAAGAAAATAATAAATATCTAAAATAATAATAGCTGATATAATACACTTGTGGAATGAAATTATATATAACTTTTTAATCTTGTTGGGAGATATTTGCAAATAATCGGAATGGAAAGATTTAATGGTATTTATGATCAAATTATAGGCGTGATATTTTGTTGTTTTTGTTTCGTTACAACAATGTAATGAGTATTGAGTAGGTGTAGGTAAAATAGTATTTTATATTAATATTCTATCTATATTTTGCATCCAGTATTCATTTATTAGTTTTCTATGTTAAGCAGGTTGGAATAATAAGAATAATATCTCAAATATTAGTATTATTCTGTATGTTACAAATTTTGATGCTAAGTTTTATGATAATTGTTAGCTAATCAATGACGAGAAAATGTGTTATGTTTAACAGGTCTAAGGAAACCGGTTTACATATTGTGTACACATTTTAAGGGCGGTTTTTCTTCTCAAAGCATTGGGTTTTTAAGTAATTTAATGTCAGGAAGTTAATGTCAGGAAGTTAATGTTATATACATCATTATAAATTTGAGACCAGATATGATAGGAAATATAACTATGAAATTGAATAATATGTTCAAGAATTATTTTAACTGATGCCTTGTTACTATTAGCTGTTATTAGCTGGTTTTTAGTTGTTACTTTCTGTTTTATTTGTTGTGATATGTTAAAGATATTTTATTTTATATTTATATATTTATTCAATATTTTAAAATGAAGATATTTGATCAATATTTTCAACATCACCTAAGTATAAAAGCTATACTCATGAATTAGATGGAGATGATCGCAAACTAGGATTTATTATGACGACTTTTCATACTAGAATCCTGAATTACCGTCGGAAACATGTGTCTACCTATTTTAATGTAAATTACCAGAATTGAGAAAGAAGATTAACTTCAATAAATTAATTAATAAGTAAAATAATTGAAATTAATAAACAATTAAATATTAATAAATTAATTAAAATTAATAAGCAAAATTATCTAAAAAACAAACAAAAAATATTATAATAAATACGACAAAATTTCTACAAGCTCTATGCAAGTCTTTTTTATGAAATCTTTATTAGCCATTTGTTGAAAGGAAATAACCTTAGAATCAATTTAACAAGTTCTGGGGCGGAAAGAAAAATCTGTATTTGAAATTATTTTCCCACATCTGAGAATCATTAACTTGTGAGATTTGTTTCATTGGACGTTGTTTTAATTTCTTTACTAGTTTTACAATCATAGGATACATATTTCCCTAAAATGATCGGACATGTTTGTCTTAGTTAACAATCTTTAAATACTTTGGGTGTATGACCTTTCTCACGTACATAGGAATCACAGTTGAATATTAATTGCTCATAATGAGGAAAAAAGTCACGTGATCAGTATTGTTACATGGGGGATGTCGGGGATGGACGAAAGGTGAGCTACATTTTCTCACGTGGGTGTGCGACCTTTCTCACGTACATAGAAAGCCCAGTTTAATATTAATTGCTCATAATGAGGAAAAGGTCGCGTGATCAGCACCAAATGAATATAAATTGAAAGCCCCTTATCATTGTTATTGATCTTTCAAATCAAAACGAATCAATAAAAACTGTTTCTATTGATGTGAGAATTTCAACAGAACTGAGGATACCAAGTCATGAAAATACCCAAGCTTTTTGTCTCCTCATACATGATCGTTTAGAATAACCCTTTAAACGGACTTGTACAACAAGTTGATTAACATTAGGAAAATGATGAAAGATATTGTTTCAGTTGATGTGCTAGGCTTCTTTGATAATATTACTAATTTCATTCTAAAGGAAATAAGAATAGTATTTAAACAAGATCCTAACTTGAATAATAGTTTTGTAATGGAACCACCATATGATTTCACTTTACTAAATACAAAATCTCGAAAGACTGCAATTTGGTTAAGCAATAAACATCATAACATCGTCAACATCGTCAGCTCATTAATATTGAGGAAATTGATTGTTCGTCCCTATATAGGTTTAAGGGAAACCGGTTTCCATATTGTGAAACACATATTAAGGGCGGGGTTTGTGCTCTAAACAATGCATACATTATTTTAAAATTTATTCAAGATTTTAAAGGGGAGGTAATAGGCCACCACTTTCAATTCCTCCTAAACACAAAAACGATGTTCATGAATCAAGGTGGATATGATCTTAAAACTATGAAATATGGTGAACACTTTACATTCTGTAATCCCGAGTTGACACCAGCAACATGCGCCTGCCACTTCTATGCAAATCGTCGGGATGGAGCCAGAAAATGAATTTCAATATATAATGAAATATGTTTAGAATCCCAAAATAAATGAATAAATATATTATTGTGTTACAAATTAAACAAAGTCTTTTCGGAGCATGGAGAATGGACTAATTGCGGGATCGTGATTTCAACCCCTATTATGGCACGTGTTAGAGCTAGCCTTGGGCATTGGCGTAACGTTTATGATCTTATCAATGAGCGCGCGCCTTGAGGCTTGTGTCTTTTATTGCGGTCGGGAGCTGTAACAGGTGCACAGGTTTGGGTACCCCTTGTGCGAGTCCCTTTTCTGACATCTTGTGATCAATATGGTTACATGGGGATGTGGTGGATGGGTGGAAGGTGAGCGTCATTTTCTCACGTGGGTGTGTGGCCTACATAAAAAGCCTAGTTGAATATTATCTACTCATAATGAGGAAAAAGTTTCTAACAAATTTAGCAAATTCTTAAAGGGGATGATTGCGAGGAAGGAAGCATGATCCCCCATATGGAGGGGGGATTACTGTGAGAAGTTCCTGTGAAGGAACTTTAGTTCGAACTGAAAGACCACTGGATCAGCAACATCAGCAACAAACAAACATCAATAATCAACCAAACACCAAAACAGCTCTACAGTTAAACAACTAGAAACCAGCTAATAACAACTAATCAGTTAAACAACAAAAAACAGTTATACAACAACTAATCAGTTAAACAACAAGCAAAAAACAACAGTTAAACAGCTAAACAACAAACACCTAATATCAACTAATCAGCTAAACAACAAACAGCTAATAACAAGTAATCAGTTAAACAACAAGGAATAAACAACAGTTAAACATCAAGAAACATCAGTTAAACAGCAATAACAACATCAATAAACAACTATATCCAAGAAACAACTATATCATCAAGAAACAACTACATCATCAAGAAACAACTATATCATCAAAACAAATCGATCTGTTCACTCCTGCAGTCCCGAACTTAATGCCTCGCAGCTCCTGTGACCTAGTTTCACATTATTCCGGCGTATGGCTGCGGTCGACGTTGGCGTCGGCAGCATTCGACGTTGGCAGAGCTTTACTCTCCGGTGGCTGCGATCGGTTGGATGCGAGCTGCGCTTGGGTGTTTGATGACGCTCTCGCTCTCGGCCGTTTGGTGCTGCAGTTGGCGGCGACGTCGGCAGCATTCGGCGTTGGCAGAGCTTTACTCTCCGGTGGCTGCGATCGGTTGGATGCGAGCTGCGCTTGGGTGTTTGATGACGCTCTCGGCCGTTTGGTGCTGCAGTTGACGGCGACGTCGGCAGCATTTCCCGCTGTCGAGCTTAGCTTTCAGGTGGTTTGGTTCGAGCCGCTCTCGGGCGTTTAAAGACGTTTGATATCGGCATTTGTTGCGCTCATTGGTTCGATGGTTTAGCGAGGGTGGGTTTAAAACTAATTACTAATACTTTGGCCTTCGCGGCTGGGGTTTTATAGGGTTAATATTTACACTATCTTACATGGCTACAAATAGAGTATCTTACATGGCTACAAAATAGGGTGTCTTACATGGCTACAAATGTCTTTTGTGAGGGTCGTTTTACGACTCCTCACACCCCCCCTTTTCTTTGGGGTGTTTGAGATTGACCGTGACCTGGTTAGGGGAAATGCTGATCTGGAACTTGGCCCCGCGTATGCGTCTAGCGATACGGGCCGTAGGTCGATTGGTACCCTCCACGAACGCGATCAGTTCCGCCGGAAGTCTGCGGCCGGGGGTGTTGACCCTCCATGTCGGGGGAGCCTCTTGCCATGGGTCCTCGTCCTGGACGTTGTGCAGCAGTGGTGTGTCCTCTAGAAGCTGCATGAGTTCCCTCTCTTCCTCCTCATTGAGGCAGAGATCGAGTTCCGCGAGCAGGGCGTGTTCTGTCGCGGTTCCGTCGGGTCCTGTCCAGTCGAATGTGGACTGGGGAACTGGGCTCCCCGAGTGGACTTCCACGATCCGTCGTAGCTGCTCTGTGGCTATCGGGACTTCCTGGTCACTGGACATCTCTTCGGCGGGTGCCGGCTCGGAAAGCTTCGGTTCCGGTTGTGGGTCTGGCTTGCCGGTGGACTGGCCCAATGCCGAGAGGTTTTCGTCGGGGCCATCGCCGTTGGCGACGGGGTTCTTCCACTGGGGAGGCCCGACCGGGGGGTTATCGTGGTTGTCGGAGCCGGTGGAGTTGCTGGGGTTGTGGTCACTGACAAAACTATTCGAGCTGCGATCCTCGGGCTCCTGCAAGTCATTCTGCGATCCGGGAGAGTCGTGGGATCGGCCGGAGCTGCTAGCGCTGCTGTCCTCGAACGCCTGGGGATCGTCCTGCGATCCGGGAGAGTCGTGGGATCGGCCGGAGCTGCTAGCGCTGCTGTCCTCGAGCGCCTGGGGATCGTCCTGCGATCCGGGAGAGTCGTGGGATCGGCCGGAGCTGCTAACGCTGCTGTCCTCGGACGCCTGGGGATCGTCCTGCGATCCGGGAGAGTCGTGGGATCGGCCGGAGCTGCTAGCGCTGCTGTCCTCGAACGCCTGGGGATCGTTGATTACGGCCGAGTCGTCAGAGCTGCTAGCGCTGTTGGGTCCGGGGGCCATATTAGCCCAGGCCTCGTTGGCTTCGGCGAGTCGTTGGGCTGAGGGTTGTGCACAACCCACTCGGAAATTCAGCTCTACAAAGCTTTCCGAGGGGCTCGAACCCCTGGACGGGCTGACGCAGGGTGGGCTGTCGTAGGGTGGTCGGTCGCAGGGAGATCGGGGAACGGGCGCGACGATTTGGATCTGGCGTAAGCTGTCCTCTAGCCCTTCCGGGTCGAAGGCGGGTAGGCCTACGGCGTCTACCCAACTGCTAACGGCCCACATGGGAGGCCAGTCTGCCATGGCCGCGGACTCCAGCTCTTGAAGTCGGGCCAGGCGTTCGATGGTGACCACCATTGGGTCGGCGGCTCCAGTCTCCACGTGGGGTTCCCCTAGCCTCGGGATCCTCTGATGGGCGTCGTCGTCGGAGCCAAGGTTCAGTGTCCTGGTTGGGGAGAGCAGAATCGTGCTGGCTGACTCAGGCCATGAGTGTGGTTCCTCCCTGAACCGCACTGAGTCGATACTCGGCGTCCACTGGACGCCCGAAGTTGTTGATATTGCCGTAGGCGAGGAGCAATGGCCGCTGGTGACGCTGGATTGTCTGGGAAGAAAAGAACTGGGTTAGCGTATATACCGTTGGGAAGGGTCTGATGGTCGAGTTAAGAAACCAAATCCCTTCCTTGCTCTCCTAACGTGTATTTGGGTTCTATGCGGGCTTCCAAGGAATGGGATTGTCTTAAGAAACTCCCCCCCCCGTCCTTGTGGAGAGAGTTGGGGCGTTGGCGCTGGTGGACCAGGCTCAAGTGGCCCCACTGAATCTCCCTGTTGTGGTAAGGTGGGAGGGTGTCCTGCTCTGTTAAGTCTTCTTAGTCTTATTGAGTCGTGATGTCGGTGATCCGGGAGTGAGGAAGTACCGGGTTGGTACTCGTGTTATCCTCGGCGTCTGCTTCTGGGTTGTCGCTGCTATCGTTCCCTTGGAAAGGTTTTAAGTCGCCTATGTTCGCGTTGCGATGTTTACGCGTTCCCCGGAGCTGGACTCTGACGATGTTTGGGGAAATGAACCTTACTATCTTGAAGGGGCCGTCATACTTTGGGGCTAATTTGGCGTTAAAGGCTTCGGATGCCTTCGAGAGGAGGTGAGTCCGAACCCATACCAAAGTCCCAATGGTGGGTCTCCACTCTCGTCGACGTAGGTTGTAGTATCGACTCTGTTCCCTTGTGGCCTTTTCCATATTCTCCCGTGCCGTTCGAAATATGTCCTTCAGATGGTCTGCCTTATTCTGGGGTTCTCGGGGTGTTTCCCCTGTTCCGGGAGTGACTTCGTCGAACCAGCTTCCGGGTAACCGGGGTTCCCGACCCTGTACGAGATATGCCGGACTAAATCCGGTGCTGTCGGAGACGCTTGTATTGATGGCCAGAGTAATTTCTGGCAGCAATTGATCCCATGTCTTTTGGTCCTCGTTGACGTACTGCGAGATCATAGTTTTGATTGTCCGGTTTGCTCGTTCTGTAGGGTTTTGGTGAGGTGAGTATGGGGCCGTGTGCTGTACCTGGATTCCCGCAGTCTTGCAGAAGGTCTTGAAGGCCCGACTGGTAAATTGCGTCCCATTGTCGCAAATTAACGTTTTCGGTGCTCCGAATCTAGCCAAGATTCTTTCTCGAAAGGCTACTTCAAGGCTAGCAGCCGTCGCCTTGCGCAGGGGAATCAACTCGACCCATTTAGTGAAGTGGTCTAGAAATACCAGTAGCATCGTGTGTCCTTTGCGGGATCGGGGTAGGGGTCCTATGAAGTCGGCACACAGGGTTGAAAACGGTCCATCGGCTTTCCGGGTCAGCATCTTCCCTGCCTGTTTGAGTTGGCTCACCTTGAACCGTTGACAGATCGGGCATTTGCGGACATATCGAGCTATGTCGCGGAACATTCCGGGCCAATAGTACTGTTGGCAGATCCGGGTGGTCGTCTTCCGAATCCCCATGTGCCCGGCTGTGGGGTGATCGTGACATTCTTCTAAAATCCTACGTCGATGGCTGCTAGGTACGCAGAGTCGCCATGATCCGTGCTCTCTTTGCTTGGAGGGGTCGCCTAGGTTCCTGTATAGTTGACCGTTCTCCTGGGCGTAGTCCGGGAATTTTCCTGGGTCCTCCTCTATCTGTTTGAGCTTGGTGGTGATCCATTTGCAGTTCTCCGGAGTTTCGCTTACCTGTTGCAGGGTTGTTAGCGGTTGTCGCGACAGTGCGTCTGCTACGACGTTCTGTTTTCCCCGTCTGTAGGAAATGTCGAACTGGAATTGCTGCAGTTCCAAGGCCCAGCGGGCGATGCGGCCGGTCGGATTGTCTATTGAGTTTATCCACTTAAGGGCAAGGTGATCCGTGATGACGTCAAACCTGTACCCTTCGAGATAACACCTCATCTTCCTGATTGCCCAAACTATCGCGAGACACTCCTTCTCCGTGGCAGAGTAGTTCTCCTCTGCTTTAAGCAACCTCCTACTGGCGTAGGCGATTACTCGTTCGGTTCCTTCGACTTGTTGAGTTAGTACTGCCCCAAGGCCAAAGTCACTCGCGTCTGTTTGGAGTTGAAACTTGAGGTTGAAGTCCGGGCAGGCCAGTACTGGCGCTTCCGTGAGCCTCGTTTTCAGTTCCTCAAAGGCCTGTTGTTGCGCGTCGCTCCAGGTCCATTTCTTTCCCTTCTTGAGGAGGGCTGACAGTGGCTGCACTATAGTGGCGAAGGTCTCGACAAAACGACGGTACCAAGACGCTATTCCGAGGCATCGTCTGAGTTCCTTGCAATTGGTGGGGGGTTGTAGTTCCCGGACGGCCGCGATCTTGTCCGGATCGGTATGTATCCCTGCTTCACTGATGACGTGTCCGAGATACGCTATACTTCGTTGGAAAAACTTACATTTCGCCTGATTAAGCTTCAGATTAGCATTTCGAAGCCTTCGGAGGACTTCCCGAAGATTGATAACGTGTTCTTTCAACGATGTACCGATGACTATAATATCATCTAAGTAGGCGAATGCGTGTGGCTCCATATCTGGTCCAATCACGCTATCGAGTGCCCGTTGGAATGTCGCTGGAAGAGTCCTCGGCCTGGCACGGTGAAAGCGGTACATTCACGGCTGTCTGCAGCCATGGGGATCTGCCAGTAGCCGCTTTTGAGGTCCAATGTTGAGATAAACTTCGCATTCCGGAGCCGTTCCAAGATATGGCCGATCCGGGGTAACGGATACGCATCTGGGACCGAGTGAGCGTTGAGCAGACGATAATCCACGCACATGCGCATATCCCCTGTCTTTTTCCCGACGAGGACGATGGGTGCGCTGTGCGGACTCCTGGAAGGTTCGATGCGACCGTCGCGTAATAATTCGTCCACTTGCGAGTTGATGATCTTCTGCATGGCTGGGTTCCTCGGGAAGTACCTCTGCTTGAGAGGTTTATCATCCCTCATGACGATCTTGTGTTCCGCGATGTGGGAGACACCGGACATGCGGTCAAACGGTGCCAGCTCGGCTGCTAAAAACTTGGTGATCCAGGGTTCCAGAGGTTCTTCGGTGGTGACGGTTGCTAGGTTGGCCGATAGTTCGTTGACTTGGTTCGACTGGCTGGGCTGATGGTCCTGACGTCTTGGTTCCCTTCGAAAAGGGTTCCTTTCCCGGGCTAAGGCGGCGTCAGCCAAGGGTTCCAGGTGAACGGAGTTATCCACGGCCGGCGATGGTCGTACACCTATCTGTTGCTTGGGGGTTGTGCTGGCTGTATCCCTTTGGAGTTCTCCTGTCAACTGTCGGGGGGCTGCCACAGGGTTTTCCTGAAGACGCGGTGCATCAGGAGAAGCTGCCGCGCACGCCGCGTTTGGTGCGCCGTTTCTCGCTGGTGATTCCTGCGTGTCCGATGGGTTTCTGGTCTTACTGGGAGAAACTGCCGCGCACGCCGCGTTCGGTGCGCCGTTTCTCGCCGGTGAACAGCCCGGTCTGGTGGTCGTTGCTGCGGGCTTGGGTGTGTCCCGAGCCGCGATCGGGTTGTCTTCGGTTGTTGGGGTGGAGCCCGCGACTTCGGTAATCCTGCTCTGCGATGGTTCTGATGACGGCTTGGGGATTGTTGGGGGTCCTAGCGGGGAATATGATAGAACCAATCGGGCCCTACCACATTGGATGATGGTCTGGATTCCACAGAGAAAGTCGATACCGAGTATGATTTCGTCCAGGATGTTTGGGAGTATCAATAGTGTGGGCGTAGCCGTTTCCGTTCCCAAAGTTATACGGGTACTCAGGGCGTGGGTAACGTCTGCTGTGGACCCATCAGCAAGAGAAATTCGCGTTCGCACGTCCCTTCGGTTGGTGGGGCTCCCAATATCCTGCGCGATCCTCTCACTGATGAAACTCCTCGAAGCCCCGGTGTCTATAGTAGCGTGGAAACGCTTGCCTTCTATGGTGACCGCGGCTACGATGCGTCCCCCCTCAAACCGCAGAGGTGGAGTTACTTCTGGGGTGATGGTTGCATGGTCCTCGCTGGTTCCCCCGGCGGGCGAGGACCCTGTCCATTTCCCGAAGTCGTGGGCCGGCAGCAGTCGAGGGTGCGTAAGCCCCTTCTTCCGCACTCCCAGCAGAACAGCACTTGTGGATTGCGACATTCTCGAGTGAAGTGTCCCACTTCTCCACAGCGATGACAGGCGTTCCTTACGTCAATTGGTCCTCCAGATACTTCAGGAATCGTTCGGTTAGTAGCGAGGGTAACCGGGGGTTCGGCAGGTTGAGCATTGTTGCTTGGGTTTCCGTTTCCTGAGTGCACGGTTCCTGTGGCTTGCAGTGGTACTTGGAAATTTCTTTGAGCTCTACGCGACCCGGTGCCAGACATCGTTGGATGCAAAGCCCGATCGCGGTCCCGAGCGATCTCATATGCCGAAGCCCGTTGGATCAGCGTGGCTAGATCCTCGAAGTCGTGTCGTCGAACAAATAGTTGGTATTCTGGCAAGAGATTATTGTACAGTCGCTCAAGTTCTTGTTCGGGGGAGAACTTTGCCCTTTGCATCAAGAGTCTCAGTTCCACCACGTACTCCTTGCACGTTTCCCCTTGGCGTTGGTACCGATTCCTTATAGTATCTTCAAGCAGTTGAAAATACTGGGGAGGTAGGAACCAATCTAAAAATTCCTTCCTGAAGGTTTCCCAGACCACATCCTGCATTTGAAATGTCCTGAACCAGGTTTCCGCTCTTCCGGTCAGTAGTCCTGCGACTACTCGGGGGAGTTGCGTAGTTCCGAGCCGGTAGGCCTCAGCATGGGTTTCCAGGCGCTCGATGAAACTGAGCGGGTCCGAATGTCCGTTGAACAATACTCCCCATTTGCGCATCTTTTCCGCCAGGGTAGCTGAGGATATTTCCTCGCGTGGTCCGTGGATCACGGGTGGTTTCGGCAGAGGGCTAACACCCGCGGGTACCTCGAGTCTTAACGGCGTGTTTGAGAATTCGGTTGCCAAGGCAGCGTTATCCTTGAGCTTTTCTTCGCGTTGTTCCAGATCTCCCGAAGGGGCTGGGGATTGTCCACGGGTGTCCCTCGGCGTTGGTGCCTCCGGATATATCGTGGCTAGTTCGCGGATCCGCTCCTGCTCTGTTTGCTCGTGGTCGTCTCGGGTGAAGAACGCTATAAGCCGACTGCGCAGTTCCTCAACCGTTCCCGTTGATTGCAACCCAAACTCCACAGCAAGGGCTTGTAGCTCGTCCTTGCGACGATACGTTACCCATCTTACGCCCATAGTGTAGTGTTTGCACGATGTAGGCGGTACGAAATAAATCTGCAAACCACGGGAGGATCCTTGTAGTTGCGCGAGGATGTGCGAAAGATAATTATTTGATTATTATCTTGTATGCGTAGGATTATTTAAAAAAAACTCGCAGGATTATTAGATGATTATTACCCACTGGGGGTCCTTGTGGGTTTGCTCGAGGATACGCGTAGGTTTGTTATTTAATTATTTAGCACTGGAGGTCCTTGGTGGGTTTTCTCGAGGAGATGCGTAGGATTATTTAAAAAAAAACTCGCAGGATTATTAGATGATTATTACCCACTGGGGGTCCTTGTGGGTTGTACTCGCGGAGATGGTTGGTGATCGACTGTCATTTAGCCGGCAGGCGCACTTGGTTTTATCGCTGCCGGGTCCACGTGTTGTTGCGAAGCTGGCAGAGGACGCGCGATGTTGGAAAAGTTTCGGGCATTGGCGTCGGTTTTGGCCAGCGGGCCGCGTGGTTTTACGATACGGGCCGAGGACGCGCAAATTTGGAAGAATTTTCCTCCGTGTGCATTTTTACACGAAAGACCACGTGTGTGGGGTGGCGACACACGCGTGTGTTGGGGAAGATTGTATATAAGAAAACCATTCGTTTATTATTTATGTATATTAGATTTGTTCAAATCGTGGCGTGGGTGTGTTTTTTTTTTTTTTGAAAATCATATATATTTTTTTTTTATGACCTATTTTGTGCTGGGGTAATATTACCAAAATTCGGGGTCTCTCATATGGTTCTTTAAGCCAATTTGGTGGAAATTTCCATACGAAAATTTTATGTTTTCCGAAAAACGAGAAAAATAAAATTCGTCCTTTCGTCCTAGTAGTCCCTGTTCGGGCGCCATCTGTAAGGATGTTTCTAGGCTGGGGTAGGACTCAGTCTCCCAGGATCACTCACAAAAATATTTGTATTTGGAGTACTAGGACAAAAGGGGGGCAGGAGAGATAAAGCTCCCGACCAACACACCGAAGGTGATAACAACGACAGGTTCCACTGCTCGGGATGTACCCTGTTTACGCCCGCCGTTGTTACCTATTCCCGTGGTTGGTGGAAATAAGCAGGGGTAGGGATGGGATGCGTGGTAACACTGTTTTCCCCGCCGCGCCCCAACATGAAGCACAGAAAAATGTGATCACATTATAAAGTACACTGTTTTATTGATTCCGAACTATGTATATATCTACACGGGCTGCCTGCCTAGCTACGCTGACCCCACTGTCCAAAATTCTCGACCGACACCGAAGGCGATAATAGCTACAGGTTCCACTGCTCGGGATATACCCTGTGTACACCCGCAACTATCTCTTATGTCGGTGACCAGCGAAGAATATCTAGCAGCGGGGGGGGGGAAAGGGTTTTCTACACGTTTTTCCCCCGGGTCCCGTTTTCCGGGTTATGGCTTACGTGCTCCTCCGTCTCCGCGGGGATACTGGCGAGTAGGTCCGTCGTCCTTCCATGGAGCTCGTCTGGGGTGCTGGTTGTCTGTCCTTCCGCGAGATTTATCGGCCGCACGCTGGGCTTGTGGGGATTTCACGCACTTCTCCTGGTTTTCCGCGATCGATCTGTTCACTCCTGCAGTCCCGAACTTAATGCCTCGCAGCTCCTGTGACCTAGTTTCACATTATTCCGGCGTATGGCTGCGGTCGACGTTGGCGTCGGCAGCATTCGACGTTGGCAGAGCTTTACTCTCCGGTGGCTGCGATCGGTTGGATGCGAGCTGCGCTTGGGTGTTTGATGACGCTCTCGCTCTCGGCCGTTTGGTGCTGCAGTTGGCGGCGACGTCGGCAGCATTCGGCGTTGGCAGAGCTTTACTCTCCGGTGGCTGCGATCGGTTGGATGCGAGCTGCGCTTGGGTGTTTGATGACGCTCTCGGCCGTTTGGTGCTGCAGTTGACGGCGACGTCGGCAGCATTTCCCGCTGTCGAGCTTAGCTTTCAGGTGGTTTGGTTCGAGCCGCTCTCGGGCGTTTAAAGACGTTTGATATCGGCATTTGTTGCGCTCATTGGTTCGATGGTTTAGCGAGGGTGGGTTTAAAACTAATTACTAATACTTTGGCCTTCGCGGCTGGGGTTTTATAGGGTTAATATTTACACTATCTTACATGGCTACAAATAGAGTATCTTACATGGCTACAAAATAGGGTGTCTTACATGGCTACAAATGTCTTTTGTGAGGGTCGTTTTACGACTCCTCACAGACCGTATAAAAGACTAACTATTTAATTTCGAAAAGGTTACCAAAATTGGTTGACCACTCTTGAAAATATATCCCAAAATACGAAGAAAAATTGTGATTTTCTTAAATTAAAGATATCGCAAATACCAGAGCTGATGGACTATAGGCCTAGTGGCAAATTATGCTTAGAAAAGCCTCATTTATCGAAATAAAATGGTGGCAGGCCAGTACACCGACACATGCAAAATTTTGTCGGCCTGTGTTATTATTGTACGTCAAGGGATGAAATTTACAGAATTTTGTATCAAAGTCATTAAAAACTAAAAAGTATTTTTAAATCACACTTACGTAACGGGTTTGTCGCCATTTCTCACAATAGGTTTTTTAAAAATAATAGTGGCGTAGCCCTAAAATTGTGAGGGGGGTTTTTTATAGGCATACTAACCCCTTAAAAATTTAATTTTTTGATGTTTGGCGCCTACTGATACCCAAATTGAAAGTGACATTTTTTCGAATGTGTCAGATATTTATGTAAAATGAGATTCAAAACAAGAAAGGAAGCTAGCTTCGGCCAGCCGAAGCTTATATACCCTTGCAGATCATTCCTATTAATTTACAAATCGCTAAAATGTTAAATTTCCAATTATTTCTCTTATTTCCGATCGTTCCTATTGCAGCTATATGATATTTTGATAAAAATTAAAATCGAAATTCGGAAATATTTAAAAAGAGTCATATCCCAGAGTAAAAGAAAATACAATAAAAACCAACGAAGCAAAAATTTATTTCCTATTACATTCCCATTGATTTTCCGATCGTTCCTATTTTCTGATTCCTATTTTGTTAAATTTAATTCGAAACTCGGTAATATTGGGTTGGCAAGAAAGTCATGTCGTTTTTTTTAGTAATCGTTTTTAATCTAATTTATTTACGACTAATCGAGCACCAGGGTCACACTTTTTAGTATCGTTTTAAAGCTTATTGTCTTAGGTACTATCGATGAAAATTTGGTAATTATTCCATAACATTTGTAAAAGCTATAGCAAATTAAACATGGAGGATCAAAGTGAGCATTTTCGGCATATTTTGCTTTTTTATTTCCGAAAAGGAAAAAAGCGGTCGAAGCTCACGAAAAATTGTGCGAAGTGTATGGTAAAGATGCCATGAGTGATCGCCAATGTCAGCGCTGGTTTGCCAAATTCAGGCTTGGAGATTTTGGAGTTAAAGATGCCCCACGTTCTGGTCGGACATCGGCCGGTTTTTGACGAACAAATTCAGGCTTTGCTGGATGAAAACCGGCGTTATTCAACGCGGGAGATGTCAGAGAAGCTCAGTGTGTCGCATACAACGGTTGAAAACCATTTGAAGAAACTTGGCTACGTATACAAGCTCGATGTTTGGGTTCCGCATAACTTAAAGGAAATTCACCTAACTAAGCGTATTCTGCCATTCTCTGCTGCAACGGATTAAAAACGATCCTTTTTTGAAGCGGATCATTACTGGCGACGAAAAGTGGGTTGTTCACAATAATGTCCAACGAAAAAGATCATGGAGCAAGAAAGATGAGCCAGCCCAAGCCACATTAAAGGCCGATATCCATCAGAGGAAAGATATGCTGTCTGTTTGGTGGAATTGGAAGGGTGTAGTGCACTTTGAGCTGCTGGGACGGAATGAAACCATCAATTCAGATGTGCACTTTCGCCAGCTATCCAATTTGGCGGAAAAATTAAAGAAAAGGAGCCGGCACTAGCTAATCGCTAGGGTATAGTCTTTCACCATGACAACGCTAGACCCCACACATTTTTGCTCACTCGGCAAAAATTAACGGAGCTGAATTGGGAAGTGCTACCACCACTACATCCACCTTATAGTCCGGACTTAGCACCTTCAGATTACCATTTGTTTCGCTCTCTTCAAAACTCTTTGAATGGTAAAAACTTTGATTCAGATGAGGCTGTCGAAAACCACTTGTCTCGATTCTTTGCTGGAAAAGACCAAAAGTTCCTCGAGCGCGGAATTATGCAGCTGCCCGAGAGATGGTCATTAGTGGTCGAACAAAACGGCCAATACATAATTGATTTATTATAAGTCCTGATATAAATAAATCATCTTTGAAAATATTGAAAAAAACGACATGACTTTCTTGCCAACCCAATATTAAAAAACAGTCATGTCCTAGAAGAGAATGCAATAAAAACCAAAGATGCTATAATTTATTTCCTATTATTTTCGCATTTAAATTTCCAAACGATCCAATGGCAGCTATATGTTATAGTCGTCCGATTTTTTTCAAATTTTATCCGAAATTCAGAAATACATAAAAAATAATATTCGTAAGAGAGGAAGGTAAAATGTCAAAAAACACCGAAGCTTTAATTTTTTTTTCAATTATTTTTACGATTATTCCTATGGGAGCTATAGGATATAGTTGTCCGATCCGGCTGGTTCCGGCTTATATACTACCTGCAATAGAAAGAAAACTTTTGGGAAAGTTTCAACCCGATAGCTTAAAAACTGAGAGAATAGTTTGCGTAGAAACGGACAGACAGCCAGACGGACGGACAGACGGTCGGACAGACGGACATGGCTAGATCGACTCGTCTGGTGATGCTGATCAAGAATATATATACTTTATGGGGTCGAAAACGTCTCCTTCACTGCGTTGCAAACTTCTGACTGAAATCATAATACCCTCTGCAAGGGTATAACAAGACAGAACGCTATAGTCGGGTGCCCCGACTATCAGATACCCGTTACTGAGCTAAAGGGAGTGCGAGGGAGATGCAGATATAAAACTTTGAACGGGCCTAACTTTTTATCGAATGGTCCGATTTGAAAAATTTTCGATAGGTATTGATAAACACATTAAAACTGAATTTTTACTTTTCCGAAATCTATTAAAGTGTGGGCGCCAGACACCTTTTAAAATCGTTTAAGGCGATTGTGGGCGTTAGAGGGGGCGTGGCGCTCGGCTGAAACAAACTTGCGCTGCGTAGGAAGCCTAAGTGAACGTGGGGGGCGTCGCAAATCTTCTTGTGGTTGAAGGCAGCTTCCGGAGGCGTTGCGGCTGTTGCAAATAGCCGGTGGCAAGCTGTGGGGGAGAGACAAAAGCACTCTGCGATCGCGACGATAGGAAACAATTGAGAACGCGCTGGACTTTTTCGGTTTATTGCGCGGACCGGCCGGGCGTTGTATTTCAATGTAAATTACAGAGAGAACTAAACTTAAAACTAATGAGCGCTGTGCTTCAGAGCGCTGTGGAGAGATCCCGGGATTGGGAAAGCGGGAGAGCCTGGAAGAGAGCGTCCAGTGCGGGAGAGTCTGGAATCGCGAGCATCTAGTGCGGGCGAGTAGGCATTCGCAGACGAGGGAAGAGCGGGCAAATTAAGAGAGGGGAGAGCGGCGTAAACATTCCGCCCCCCTTGCAATCACCGGACAGGATCCACCCGAAAGCCGTCCTCTGGGCCACTGGGAGTCCCTCGTCGACCAAGTGGAAGCCAGGTCGGATGACCTTGGCGTAGACATCCGCACCCAGGACGACCGATATGGTTGCCGGCAAGTAGAAGCGCTCGTCGGCCAACGGGAGGTCGCCGTATTTGCTGACCACGGTGTCAGCGAGCTCTCGAATGGGGGTGCGGATGCGGACGTTCGGCTCCACCTTCAGGACCACCTCCAGCTTGAAGCCGTCGTCGCGCTTCGACCGAATCGTCGCCGTACAAATCCGCTCGTCGCCGACGGTGGTAGTCGGCAAGCGGAACGCAGTCGCCAGGGATGCGTCGATGCAACTTGTCGGCGTACACGGGTCGATGAGGGCGGCCGTGTCGAACTTCTTCATCCCGGTCTCCAAGGTGACCATGGCCGTCGGCAGGACATTTACGCTGTGCCGCTGGAGGATGGACGCCAGTGACGGTGCCGGGGTCGAGGAGGCTGAGCGCGGAGGAGAGGCAAGCGCTCTGCGAGTTGGCGGATCTTGCCGGCGCGAGCGCTGCTGAGAAGCGGCGGATGCCGAGCGCCTTGCCGGGGCCAGCGCTTGGCGAGTTGGCGGATTCTGCCGGCGCGAACGCTGCTGAGTCGCCGACGGCAGAGGGCGCTCGCACATGTGGAGGAGCGTGTGGTGCTTTCCGTTGCACGTCTTGCATTTGTCGCCACTGCGACAACTCACGTCGGAGTGCTCGTGAGCGAGACAATTGGAGCAGTACTTATTGACAAGCACTGCTCGAAGCCGCTTCTCTGCGCTCAGCTTTAGAAACCTCTGGCACTTCCGAAGCGGATGGATTCCGCGGCAGACTCGGCATCGGTAGGAATTCAAATCTCGAGTACGTCTGCTCTCCAATGCCTGAGCGCTGCGTGGACGAGGAACCATGACGAGATCTGGTAGTGAGTAATGGATAAAAAGAAAAAAAACATATGGAGATGATTTGAAAGTGATTAGATGGCGATGGTTGGGGAATTATGCGGAGGATGTTGGTTGAGGAAGACGGTTGGAGTGTTCTCCTGGCAGAAGAACCACCTTGGTCACGGGACGCTTAATAATCCCGCGTGCCGTGAGAATGCTGACGACCCGGACATTGCCGTCAGCCCCCGGAAAGACAGAGTCGATTCTGCCAAGGCGCCACTCATTCGAGGGCAGATTGTCTTCTTTGACGACTACCATGTCGCCAACGCGGAGATTTGCGGTCGGGGACTGCCACTTGTTACGCTTGTGGAGCTCCTTGAGATACTCCTCTTTCCATCGAGCTTGGAATTGCTGATGGAGCGCCTTTAAGTGTTGCCACCGATTCACAATGGACTTGGATTCCCCTTTTAATTCGGGTTCTACTATGGACAGAAGAGGTCCGCCGACTAGAAAATGCCCCGGTGTCAACGCTAAGAGGTCAGTAGGATCTTCAGACATAGGAGATAGCGGTCTGGAATTTAGACAAGCTTCAATTTTCGCTAGGAGGGTTGAAAGTTCTTCAAACGTGTACTTTCGAGTAGCGGTGGACTTGTAAAACAAGGTTTTGAAGCTTTTGACACCAGCTTCCCACAGGCCTCCCATATGGGGTGCCCCTGGAGGAATGAATTGCCAGTTGAGCTGCTGATGACTATACGCATCAGTCACAGACTCTTTTACGGCTTGGAGAAAATCTCGCGAAAGGAGAGTGGCAGCGCCGACAAAGGTTTTCCCATTGTCGGACTGGACTTGACGGGGACAACCTCTTCTGGATACGAACCGAGCGAAAGCGGCGAGAAATTTCTCGGTCGTCAGATCGGATGTAGGCTCTAGATGGATGGCCTTTGTAGAGAAACACACGAAAACCAACACATACCCTTTTGTAATTAGGCAAGCTCTGCCTGTGTAATTTTTGATGTCGAAAGGGCCAGCGTAGTCCATCCCTGTGTACGTGAATGGCCGGGAAAAAGACACTCGCTCTTTCGGAAAACTTCCCATCATTTGAACTTGTAAGCGCTTCTTATGAATAACGCAGACCTTGCAAGAGTTAATCACGGCCTTTACCAAGTTCTTTATTCTCGGAACCCAGTATTTTGACCGGGTGAGACGTACGACTAACTGGTTACCTCCGTGCAACGTTATGAGATGCGTAAAGTTCACCAGTAGTCGGGAGAGTGCACATTCGTACGGGAGGATTATCGGATGTCGTTCGTCATATCGCAAGTTTTCGGAGGCCGTTATGCGGCCGCAAGCCCTTATAAGCCCTTTCTGATCTAGAAAGGGGTTTAAGGAGAGGATGGAACTTGTCGCGGACACAGGACGCTTTTGACTCAAGCAGCGATATTCATTAGAAAAATATCTGCGCTGAGTGCTAATGACCATGAGCCGTTCAGCGGCGACAAGTTCTTGGGCTTCTAGACGGACTTCCGACATCTGCGACTGTTTCTTACATCGCTGGACAAAACGGTAGACATACGCAAGGACCCTTAAAGCTCTATCTAACTTGGAAAAGCGATCAAGGATGTCTTCTGTCGGGATGGACGCCACATGGGCCTTGACAGGACGCCTTTCCACTTCGGTCACCTGTAAGTCGGTGCTTTGGGAAGGCCACTGATCTCGTGGCTTCGACAACCAAGTTGGTCCATGCCACCAAAGGGAGTTGTCGACCAGTTCTTGTAGAGGCACTCCCCGACTGGCCAAGTCAGCTGGATTGTGTTCGGATTGAACATGTGCCCAATTGGCTGCCTCTGTGGACTGGGTAATCTTTGTTACCCGATTGGCAACGAACGTTGTCCATTGGCATGCTGGTTTGGCTAGCCATGCAAGCACAATCGTGGAATCGGTCCAACAATAGAGTTTTGAGGACAGCATTGGCATATGGGGGAGGATGGATTCAGCCATCTCGGACAACAATAGAGCTCCACACAGCTCTAGCCTGGGAAGCGACACAGTTTTGACTGGCGCCACGCGCGTCTTGGCCGTAAGGAGATGCACTAGCGTCGTGTGCCCAATTTCTACGCGCACATAGATCGCAGCACCATACGCTTTTTGAGAGGCGTCACAGAATCCATGATGTTCTACTCGAAACTCTGGGCGGAAGGAAACCCATCTGGGAATTCGGACTAGATCTAGGACCGAGTAACTTTGGAGAAAATCACGCCACTTTTGGCACAGTTCAATTGGGAGTTCATCATCCCACCCTAGGTCATGAAGCCAGATCTCCTGCATGAAAATCTTGGCGCAGACCACGAAAGGAGCGAGCCAGCCTGCTGGATCAAACAGCTTGGCAATTTGGGAAAGAACATGTCGTTTCGTGAGTGTTGCTTCGTTAGACAGGTCTGGAGGGGCGAAGAAAAACTCATCGGATGTTGCTTTCCAACGGACTCCGAGAGTTTTCGCCGTGCTTTCCGTATCTATCTCGAGGAACTCGGCGTTTAAAAGATGATTGGTCTCGATATGGGCCAGAACTTCTTTATGGTTGGAGGTCCACTTTCTTAATGGAAAACCAGCCGAATCGAGGGCACTCTGCAACTCGCGAATGGTAAGGTGAGCCTCTTCTGCAGAGTCAGCTCCCGAAAGGACATCATCGACGTACATGCAACCACGAATAACTTTACTCGCCCTTGGATGGGTTAGTTGCACGTCGGTCGCCAGCTGTTGCAGGACCCGAATTGCCAGAAACGGTGCACAATTGACCCCAAACGTGACAGTTTTTAGCTCAAAGTCGCGAATGTATCCTTCTCTATTGCGGAATAAGATACGTTGGAACGCTGTCTGCTTCGGATCTACCCAGATTTGCCGGTACATTTTCTCGATATCCGCACTGTACACAAAACGGAAATATCGCCACTTCAGGATCTGGATGGTTAGATCGGACTGTAGGACCGGGCCAGCATGAAGGATATCATTTAAGCTGATCCCATTGTCTGAAGGGCTGGAGGCATTAAATACCACTCGGAGTTTGGTGGTCGTACTCTCCGGTTTTAACACCGCGTGGTGTGGAAGGTAATAACATGCTGAATCGTGGGTAGGATGGACTTCTCTCATGTGGTTGAGGTCGAGATATTCTTGAATCACTGAGTCGTACTTGGATTTTAGTGTACTGTCCCTTTTTAGCCGCTGCTCGTTTCTTAAGAATTGAGCCAACGCCAGGGATCTGGAATGTCCTAGGGAGCATTTCATGTTCTCAGGATCTCGAAACGGAAGACTCACGACATACCTGCCGGTATCGTCTTTTGTGGTGGTCCGAAGGAAATTATCCTCACAGATCACGTCGGATTCTCTTGCCACCTTTACTGGCAGATCCTCCACCTCCCAGAATTTGGTGAGGAGTTTATCGAGAGACGCTTCGTACGTGTGTGCAACATGCGTAGAAAAGGATGAAATTCTATCTTGCCTCGGAGCGGGTACTGGTCCTGTTAGAATCCAGCCGAAAATGGTCTCTTGACCGAGAAGAGAGCCACAGATGTTCGCTCGGGTGCCGCTTAGTAGAATGGAAGGAAGTATATCGGCCCCGATTAAAAGATCTATTTGTGCGCTCTCATAAAACTTTGGATCCGCTAGTGGAAGTTCGGGAAGATCTCGCAGGAAATGTTGCGGAAGCGGACATGAGGGAAGATTTCCGGCTATTTGCGGAAGCACGTAGGCAGTGGTGTTTAACTGCAAACTAGGCCGGGTCGGAGAACGAATCGTAAATTGGCATAGCTTTTTAGTTTCAGCGGAGACCGTTTGATTAAGCCCTGAGACCTGTGCTTGGATAACCTGGAACGGCAGCTTAATCAGGTTGAAAAGGCGCTCAGTAATGAAGGTCGCCTCAGATCCGGAGTCTATTAAGGCTCGCGCTTGGTAGTTGGAACCCTGATAGCATATATTAATCATGGCGGTGCCTAGGAGGACTGACCTAGAGCCCGCCGCAAAATAATTTTGAAGTGTTGGCTGCGTGCCACTGGCAGCCGAGGGACCGGGAGTATTCGGTCTGGATCTGGGCGTTGGCGTTGGATTTGCGCGCGCTGGGGATGGGGTGCCTCGGTGTAGGAGGGTGTGATGGCGGCCGCGGCACGTGAAGCAATTATGTGCGCTTTCGCAGTCGCGCAGCTGATGTGTCCGCGCAAAGCAGTTCAAACACAGCTGTTTCCGTTTGATATAGGCGATGCGTTGGTCGACCGTCATCCGGAGAAACTGGGCGCATGTGCGTATTGGATGGTTTTCTCTATTACAGAGATCGCACCCTCTAGGTTGTCGAGGCGTTACCCTTGTCTCATAAGAATTTATTCTCCGAGACGCCGAGTTGGATGTGGATACCCTGGGCTGAGCCTGACTAGAACCTGATGGTCGAACATCATCTATGGCTTCTAGTGTCCTGTGACGCTCCGTTAGGAAAACGTTCAGCTCATGCCACGTAGGGATCTCGGCTTTGTTATGAAGGGACTGCTCCCATAGGGAAAGCGTAAGCTTTGGGAGTTTGGATGAGCACATATACACCAAGAGGCAATCCCAAGTTTCGACCTGAATACCGGACATTTCTAACGCCGTAAGGCACCCCTGGATGGTACTTTGAAGTTCTTTCAAAGCTGCCCCAGACTCCTGCGTGACGGACGGCACATTGAAGAGTATCTTTAATTGACTGTTTACTAACAATCGCTTGTTTTCGAAACGCTCAGTGAGGTTATCCCACGCTGAGCGAAAGCCATCGTTAGTAAAAGGTGTATTTGCAACTATAATGTGAGCGTCGCCCCTCGTTTTAGCATTAAGATGGAATAATTTCTCGACTGGAGTGAGTCTGGGATTGTTGATATAAATTGCCGTGAATAGATCCCTAAAGGTTGGCCAACGAAGTTAATCGCCGGTAAAAACCTCGGTATCGCACGGCGGAAGGTGACAGCCTGACGGAATGTATGTCTGAGGAGGCTCCGCTGGTGTGGAGATAGATTGCGGATTTTGCGGAGTTTGCGCTATTTGGTCTGCTATTTGGGCGCCGCACCTTTCGTACGCGCTGTAGCAGTAACCGTACTTAGCCTTGAGAACTGGCAAGCTGTCAGCTGCACTTTCTCCGGCTGCTACAAGGCACGCGGTACATGCATACCTCTTTGATTTCGTCTCGGCGAATATTGAGGACGGACAACGTAGGAGGGACCGCCGCGGGAATATTTATTCGCGATTCCAATTCGGAAAGTCGATCCGAGACTTCAATAAATTGGTTTAAGGCGAGTTCGGCAGCCGTTGCAACCATTTTTGTGCTGGCTCGCGTGAATCTTTCGATGGGAGAAGGAGCTCTTTTGGGAATTGGCGTCTTTACCTTTGTAGGTGTGGGCGTCCTTACAGAGATTTTTGGTATCTTCGGTGATGGAACAGGGGATAGTTTGTTAGAACTTTCCCTGGACATACCAAACTAGGATGCTGTTAGGATTGAATGGACGCGCTGATATTTCGGACAAAAATCAGAGAAGAAATTACGGACCCACTTATGGACTGGTGGAAATAGGGTCTCGACCTACTAAAACAGTCGATATGCGTGGCGCAATTATTGTGAAAATATTCACCAGGCTTTTGGTGGAATGATGGAACAAGAATGGAAAAAAATACCAAAAATACCAAAAAATAAAATACTGAAAAATATTGTTCTTGATGAAGTATTTTTCGTTTAGTATTTCATGAGGGGTGGATGGCCGAATTAGGATGGGATTGGATGTCCCCGGCAGTGTATGGAGATTGGTCGTATTTTTTTCCTATTTAAAAAACTATTCGGAGACAAACAAAAATACTTTGCAGTGGTATGCGGATGGTATTTTTTTGGAAATTTTCTTTTTTTTCTCCCCAAAAAGAAAATAAATCAAGTAGAAATATGTGGATATACCAAAACTCAATAGTTAAATAAAAAATACTGGAATGGACGCGGTAACTAATTAATTCGGACGCAAATCGGGAGCAATGTTAATAAATTGATTCCACTGGTTTCTGGGATTTCGACAGTATTTGATTTAATTTTTTTTGGAACTCTAGTGATGAGGGTTTTTTTTTGTAAATTTAATTTTAATTTTTTAACTCTCAGTATTATTTAAGTTTATTAGAATTGAGCTTGGTATTTATTTTTGTTTATTTGGAATGGCTCGGAATAAAGAGCACTTGGAACATTGGATAACACAAATGCCCAAAAATGATCTCGTGCATAAAGCCCCTTTTGCGGGCTGTGTATGAGAAATGCTGGAATGCGCGGGAATTTCGGGAATTCGCATGTATGTATGTGTGAATGTATGTTGAATAGGAAAATAAAATAAAAAACACACTGAGACTCAAAAGTTATTTCACGTCGGCTTTGGGAGTTTATTTAATATATATATTTATGGATGGCCGACGGAAATACTTCGATGCTCGGGATGGTGTGTATTTGTAGCAAAAAATATATGTGTAATATATGGATGTAATATATGGATGTAATATATGGATGTAATATATGGATGTAATATATGTGGTATGTATAATATACGTAATAAATATGTATATAAGATGTGGAGTATATCGGTAATATATATGGCGGAAAATTTTTATTTTAAATTTTGCCGGCGGGTATGTGTTGTGAATTTTCGATTTATTGTGGACTGTATTTGGATTTTGAATTATGTATGCAAATATTTGTCACAGCGGATATACAGTAAAAAAAATAAGTATCTGTGTTTGTGGGCCTAAATTGGCGGAACACTTAATTTTCCGGTTCCCTTTTTGTGGGAAATTAATTGAATTTAATTTTTGAATTTAATTTATTTTTCACTGTTCACTGACTTTTCTTTCTCACTGTACGCTTGACTTTTTATTTGCACACTTTAATTTGGATTATTATTTTGTAATTTCTTCGATTTAATTTTGGATGTATTTTTACTGGATGTACGGCCAAATGTGAATATGAAACTTGTACATCAATATGCACAAGAAAGGGAATTGGACAATAGGCAATATGGCCGCACGAAAAAGGAGACGAAGAAATAAAAGACGGAATTGGAATAATTTACTAACTGCCGTTGTCGGATTAAATCGGACTTGGATTTGAGACAGATCGAACAGAAAGTCAAACGAATTATGTTTTCGGATGGCTGACTGTCGACCGGCAGTTAATAAAAATAATAAATGGCACTTATCTGGTGGAGCAATTCGGCTCGAATGGATCAAAAATGAACGTGGGGGGCGTCGCAAATCTTCTTGTGGTTGAAGGCAGCTTCCGGAGGCGTTGCGGCTGTTGCAAATAGCCGGTGGCAAGCTGTGGGGGAGAGACAAAAGCACTCTGCGATCGCGACGATAGGAAACAATTGAGAACGCGCTGGACTTTTTCGGTTTATTGCGCGGACCGGCCGGGCGTTGTATTTCAATGTAAATTACAGAGAGAACTAAACTTAAAACTAATGAGCGCTGTGCTTCAGAGCGCTGTGGAGAGATCCCGGGATTGGGAAAGCGGGAGAGCCTGGAAGAGAGCGTCCAGTGCGGGAGAGTCTGGAATCGCGAGCATCTAGTGCGGGCGAGTAGGCATTCGCAGACGAGGGAAGAGCGGGCAAATTAAGAGAGGGGAGAGCGGCGTAAACACTAAGAATATGTGTGGGTAATCCCAACTTTCTAGCTTTTGTAGTTTCCGAAATCCCAGCGTTCATACAGACGGACAGACGGACGGACAGACAGACGGACATGGCTAGATCGACTCGGCTAGTGATCCTGATCAAGAATATATATACTTTATATGGTCGGAAATGCTTCCTTCTACCTGTTACATACTTTTGCACGAATACAATATACCCTTTTACTCTACGAGTAACGGGTATAACTATTTGATCAAATTGATATTCAACAAGCTTTAAAAATGTTTTTTGGCATTTAGGTTTTTTATTGCTTTTGGATATATTATGCAAATTTTTTTTTTCACTGTATTAAATACTATGGATACTTGGGGTCATATCAAATATTTTTACTTACCTACGCCTGTATAAAATGTTGTTAGAAAATAGGTAAATCAAATAATATCTGAAGCCAAACTTTGGAGCGTTTTTATAAGTTAATACTTACGCTTGTTTCATTCATTTTTTCATATTTTCAACCTAAATGTATAAAATAGTGCCTCATCTGCCGTTTGCAGAGTGCATTGTACTAGCCTTGAAAGTTTAATTTTATTTTTTGTTTGCTCCCCCTGAAGTCAATTTCAATGTACTGCCTTCGGCATGGAACAAAGGGGGAACGAATGCGAAATTGTATTTGACTTTAAGCTGTCGCGGTGGACTCAGCAAAAAAAAAACAATTTTATTTTATTTTTTTTCTTGTAGATTAACATTTTAAGATTATAAAAAAGTTAAATAAGTCAATCGGACAAAAACTTTAGAATTTAGGCTTAAACAAGAGAGAACGCTATAGTCGGGTTGGTGTCCCGACTATCTAATACCCGTCACTCAGCTAAAGGGAGTGCGAGGGAGATAGATATATAAACAATTTTGATTGCGTATAACTTAACTTAACTTAATGAATGGTCCGATTTGAAAAATGTCTTCTACATTTCGATAAATATTAATAAACACTATAAAATTGCGTTTATATATTTTTAAAATCTTAAAAGATGTGGCCTCCAGACTAATTTGAAAATCGTTTATGGCGATTGTGGGCGTTAGGGGGGCCCAAGAATATGTGTGTGAAATCTCAACCTTCTAGCTTTTATAGTTTCCGAGATCTCAGCGTTCATACGGACAGACAGACGGACAGACGGACATGGCTAGATCGACTCGGCTAGTGATCCTGATCAATGCTAGTGATCCTGCACGAATACAATATACCCTTTTACTCTACGAGTAACGGGTATAATTATTAAAATAATTATTAGTAAAATTTTCCTTCGAAAAATAAAATTGTATTTTCAACGGTTAAATAAAATATTTAAAGTTAAAAAATTAAAAATAAAACTTCCCAGGGGCGGGTTTTTTCTATTCTTAATCGAAATTTAAAAGCAGAATGGAAATCCGTCAATTTTTGGCGGAGATACAGGGAGCATTGCAAATCGCCTTTTTTTAAAGTGCTCTATGTGTGTTTTACATGTGACATGTGTCCGTGTCCATCGGCGTTTCTTAACGGCTCAAGCTTGTCGCATACTTTTCTGCATAAAAAAAACCCGCTTCCTGGGAGGATTTATTTTTATTTTTTAACATTAAAATTTTTTTTTTAGGGCCAAAGTCGAATTTTTAAGTTAAAAAACGAAATCAAGCTCCCAGGGGGCGGGTCCGATCATTTTTGGCGGAGATACAGTGAACACCGCAAAATGCCTTTTTTTAATAGTGTTCCAGCAATCGCTTTGGAACCGATATATTAGCTGATAGTATCGGCTATAAAAATAAGTGGATGTTATTTAAATGACACTTAATAATACACAAGAGGTTTGAACTAAATCCATCCAACCAGTTTTTATATAAAAAATCGCTAAGTTAGTTCATTTATTGATGCCAAAGACCCTTAAGGAAATGTTAAATATGCATTTTAAAAACTTTTTACTTACTGTTATTTATCCGGGGTCCCCTCGCATCAGGGGCAGACTTATTACCAACTAGGCCATCGCACGAGCGAATAAGTTCAACTTAAATCTAAAGTTACTGGTCTTAAATCAATACCGTATGGTGTCAATATATGTTGAAATTAGTTCCAATGTAAGAATAACATCAGAGGAGCAAACTTTGAGAGAACAAGCTGTTATGTTACACTCGGCGAGTCGAGTAAAGTTGGCCGTCACAAGTAGATCACCGCGCAGAGCCGCTGTTACGTACGCCCTCTCCTTCAATTTACTTGATGGAGAAAGATGCACGTAGAAAACCACAGCGAATCTCAAGGCAAAGGGAGAGGGGCCATCGAGCCCTTGACTCACCTTAAACAAGCAAAGGAATGTGCAATTTGACGATCTTTTGGGGGGCATACGGTCAGAACAACGACCGCGATCGATCTGCTGGTCACCCTACACCAGCAGCTGGCAAAGTGCACCAGTCGGGCATTGACACTACCGATAGGGGAAATCATAGGTGGGAACACCTAAATAACCCAATCTACCACGGGGGCTGAGAAAAAGCTCTATACTGGTATAAAAGACCGTAGCCGGATAGAGAAGGCAGACAGAATTTATTCTGATCTCAGGGCAATATAGTGTGAGCACTATATTCCCCAAAGCCGCCAATGACTACAGCCAAGACCAGAAATCCAGAAGGAAGCCCCGTTTGCTCTCGATGAACAACAACTCTCCTTGAAGGAAGTCCATAGATGCCAGCAAACATATCCTGATAAGAAGTCCTGCTACATCCTCTTCCTGGAGAAGAACTATAATTATAATCAAGGACTACACCATGGGTGGAACCCATTCCAAAGTGGACCACAGCACGGTCAATGTGATCAACACAGTAAAAATAATCGATCACAAGGACGACATTCAGGACGTGAACCAAAACCTTAAGATCGTCATCGCTATATTTATTTTCTTGGTCATTGTTGCTGGAAAAAATAAATTTTGAATTTAACCGCCCTAATTTGAATGCGTTACACTTGAGTTACCCTGTATGCCAATTTCAGCTCATTTTGTTTATAAATATGTTGACCAACACCTTTTCTATAATTCCGTCATTGTCGCTAATTCGTTGATGTGAGCAGAAATACAATTTAATAAACGCAACGATTTGCAAATAGCCTGTGAAGAACAATTTCTAATAAATAAATATATTTTCGCCGATCGCAAACAAAAGTGTTTTATTAACGTATTTAAAATTTCGTGGCTGGCACGTAACATTTTTATTAAATTTTAAAGTTGCTTATGTCGCACATTCTATTGAAATCTTGCAAAAAGTTGTGAAATTAACTTTGCAAAAGTCTGCAAATGAGAGCATATAGTGGCACTCTTCACTCTTTCGTGTCGCTTAAATGGTATTGACTCGTTCGAAAAGAAAATTGATGGAAAAAATGGATCCAGCCCACAATTCGACGCCAAGACCAGGTGGGAAACCAGACACCGATGAGGACCACATGGATCCACTAAGTGACAACGAGGATGACACTGTAATAGAAAAGGACAAGGAAATTCCAATAATGAACATGCAGGATTTCATGGAGAAGATGCTGGTGGAACAGCAATTGCAGACGGATCGAATTATGCAAAAATTTAATGCCATGACCGAAGAGTTTACTGACTTTAAGAAGAAAGTAAATTCTTTGGTTTCTGAAGCTGGGTTATGGAGCACAGGGCGGTGTCCTGGTGGCCTGGTGTCCTCACACGGAGGACTGCATCATGGAGCAGCCTCATCGCATTCAAGTGTCGCACAGGGCGGCATCTATGGCCAAGCTTCCTCATATGGAGGATTGCATCCCGGAATTGCTTCTTCAACCAACAGTTCATCGCATTCAAGAGTTGCACAGGGCGGCATCTATGGCCAAGCTTCCTCATATGGAGGATTGCGATCCGGAATAGCTTCTTCAACCAGCAGTTCATCGCATTTAGGTGTCGCACAGGGCGGGATCTTTGGACTGGTTTCCTCATATGGAGAATTGCAGCCTAGCATTTCCTCATACAATGGCAGCGCACTGACTTCTGGAGCCGCACAGGGCGGCATTCATGGTCTGGTGTCCTCACACGGAGGACTGCGTCCTGATGCTGCTACTCTTAGCAGCTATACTTCGACTTCTGGAGCCTCACAGGGCGGCAGTCATGGTCTGGTGTCCTCACACGGAGGACTGCGTCCCGATGCTGCTACTCTTAGCAGCCATACTTGGACTTCTGGTGCCGCACAGGGCGGCATACATGGCCTGAATTTTTCACAAGGAGGATTTCATCCCGCCGATACATCTGGCACCACACAGGGTGGTCGACAACTCAATTTTCAAAATGACGCTATAAAAGGTGAGTCTGCTTTTGGATATGCTGGGTCTCGGGGTTGTGGCGCATTCGAGATGGGTGATAGTCAGAATTTTTCGAAGGGAAGAATAATAGATTTGCCTAGTTTCTATGGACTGCCAGAAGACTGGCCAATATTTAGAAGTATGTTTGTTGAGACAACTCTCGCATACAAGTACTCTGCTTTGGAAAATTTACTCCGACTGCAGAAGAGTTTGGATGTCTTCGGCAGGGGCATAACCTTAACGTGTGCAAGAAGAAACGTATTTGTAAGGACGAAAACTGTAAATCGTTTCACAACTACATGCTAAATCAGGACACAAAGCTTGTGGCTGTAAATAATTCGACAGAAACAGTTCAGGAACAACAAGAATGTAGCCCAGCTAATACATTCAGGAACAGCACATCGATGCTTTTATTTATGGTGTGACTAGAGACACACAAAAAATTACTCTCAACTGGATAGGAAATCACAAAAAAGTAATTCCATCGATAAAATGTCAGCTTAAGGTTCGAACAATAGAAGGTGCAACAAATTGGTTGCCATTAACAGGTAGCACATTTCCGTCTTTGGAACTGCCTGTACAATCACTTGATATTGAAGCTCTTAATGAAAAATATACCAAATTAAGGAGTTTGCCAATTAAAGGGTACGGAGATGCCAAGCCAAGTATTCTGATTGGAGTGGAAAATTGCCATTTGACCAATACGTTTCGAAGTGTTTATTTGGAAAACAGTCTTATAGCCGTTAAGACAGTCTTAGGGTGGCTAGCATATGGATCCACACAACCTCAGCATGAAAATCCTTATCATGGTAAAAACACTGTTTTTCTTACTTACTCGATCGATCCTAATGAAAAAGAATTAAATGATTTAATGGCCGAATATTTTAATACAGAAAACCTTCTCGTTAGTTACCAAATAATCCATTGGAGTCAAATGAAATTGTCAGGGCTCGAAAAATATTGAAAGAAAGTAAACTACGTGTTGACCAGAGTTACGAGACAGCTCTTTTGTGGAGTCATGATAATATATTCCTTCCTAATAGCTTTGATATGGCTCTAAAGCGACTTCACACGACTGAGCGCAAGATATTCGATTCTGACAAGCAGGAGGAATATAAAAAGGCTATAATGGATTTTGTACATAAACGATATGCCCGAAAATTGACAAAAGAAGAAGCAGAAAAGGTCGGCCCAAGAACCTGGTATCTTCCTCACTTTGGTGTGTATAACATTAATAAACCAAACAAAATAAGGCTTGTTTTTGATGCGGCAGCCAAAGTCAATGGAATTTCTTTAAACAGTCAATTGCTAAAGGGACCAGACGAAAACCCTTCACTACTTAAAATCCTGTTCCAATTTCGACAAGGCATAATAGCTGTATGCGCTGACATAAGAGAAATGTTCTTGCAAGTAAAGGTCAAAGAATCAGATCAAGACTCCTTCAGATTCCTATGGAGGGATTCCGATGGCAATATTGAGGTATATAAGATGCAAGTACTAATATTCGGAGCTACATGTTCACCTTGCTGTGCGCAGTATGTAAAAAATCAAAATGCTTTAAATGCCACGAACAGGAAAGAAGCTGTTATTAAGGCCATACAAGAAAATCATCATTTGACAATGAAAAGGATGCATTCGAGATAAGCAATGAAGTAAAAAACGTCCACAAATTAGCCAATTTCGATTTGAGAGGTTTCATATCAAACTCATTGAATATCCAAAATATGCTAAACGGTTCAGACAGCTCGCCAGACAGTACAATTCCTTCATCGGTAAATCTCGACTCCAGATCCGTCGTGGTATGCTGGCAGATCTTATGATAATTGGCAAATTTTTAACGCAGGATATCTGGCGCACTCGAATTACCTGGAATGACTTAATTGACAATAACATATACAAGCGCTTTAAAGAATGGATCGGTCTATTGGATAGAGTGAAGCATTTTCAAATTAGTCGTTGCTATTCTCCAAAGTTCTTAGATTCAAGTATCACAAGGGAACTTCACATATTCGTCGACGCAAGTGAGCAGGCATTTGCTGCAGTGGCTTATTGGCGAATCATATCTGGCGACAATATTGAAACTTCCTTTGTAGCAGGAAAAACCAAATGTGCTCCCCTGAAGTTGTTGTCGGTGCCCAGGCTAGAGCTCCAAGCCGCAGTACTAGGAACGCGATTGAGAAACTTGATATTAAAAAGTCATGATATTGCCATTGAAAGATCTGTGTTCTGGTCAGATTCAAGGACAGTGCTCGCCTGGATTTGTTCTGACCACAGGCAATACAAACAGTTTGTGGCATATCGGATAGCAGAAATTCTGGACACAACAAAGGAAAATGAATGGCGTTGGGTTCCAACTCTCTTAAACCCAGCTGATAAAGCGACAAGAACCACCAAGTGTCAAGAGTATGATCCGCAAACTGTTTGGACTCTAGGCCCATTATTCCTGAAAGAGCATGAATCCGCCTGGCCAACAACCGATAAAACGATCGCATTACCAGATGACTCTGACGAAAAGCGCAAGATTGTCCTGACAATGGCAATAGAACCACCAATAGACATTGGTCGGTTTTCAAACTTTATGCGCCTAAAGCGAACAATGGGATGGATGCTCAAATTCATAGGAAACATTAAAAAAGGCGAAAAGAAAGTTAAAGGAGAAATTTCCTTCAAAGAATTGGTCAATGCTAAGAAAGCATTATGTAAGCTAGCACAGCAACACACTTATTTCGAAGAAATAAGCGCTCTTCGGCAAAATGATATGATTTCCAAAGGTAGCCCAATATATTCCTTGTCCCCTGGTCTAAATGAAGATGGTTTGTTGGTCGTGCAGGGCAGGCTAAACAATGCATCTATACTGGCTGCAAGTACACGGCAGCCAATAATACTTCCAAAGGGACATCCACTTACCGACTTAATTATATTGCACTATCATAAAATGTATCACCATCAAAATGACGAACTAATAATAAACGAAATACGTCGTAAGTTCTGGGTGATCAGTATACGTACAGCACTCAAACGCGCCATATCGTCCTGTCAGTACTGTAAAAACAAAACGTAAAGCCAATCCCCACGCTTATGGCACAATTGCCTAAAGATTGGGTTACGCCGTACAATCGACCGTTTACCTACACAGGGCTTGGCCCCGTTTTTGTGACAATAGGGCGTCGTCATGAAAGGCGTTGGGTTGCTTTGTTTACATGTTTAACGATCAGAGCTATACACCTATCATCTAATGCCTGTATTGTAGCCATCAGAAATTTCGTAAATAGACGTGGCGTTCCTAACACTATCCGCTCTGATATGGGCACAAACTTTGTTGGTGTCGACAATATTCTAAGGAAAACTAACGATATCTTCGATTGGGTGTATATAAAGGCTACGCTGGCGACCAAGGACATCAATTGGGATTTCAACTGTCCAGCTAATCCTAGTTCAGGAGGATGTTGGGAAAGACTGGTCCAATCAACAAAGCGTGTCCTAGCAGTAACTCTAAAGGAGCAAGCACCAAGAGTAGAAACGTTACGTTGTCTTCTGATAGAGGCTGAAAATATTATCAATAGCAGACCTCTAACACATGTGCCTGTTACTATAGACGATCCTGAACCATTCACCCCGAATCACTTTCTATTAGGAACTGTAAACTCTACACAAACTCCTGGAGAAATTGATAGTTACTGTCATCGAAAACAGTATCGTTTTGCTCAGCAGCTAAAGGATGTATTTTGGAGACGTTGGATAAGAGAGTACCTTCCTATTTTAACAAAGCGCACCAAATGGTTTGAACCTACCATGCCAATTCAAATCGGAGATCTAGTATTGATCTGTGATGAAAATCAACCCAGAGGAGGCTGGAAGAAGGGCCTTGTTACCCAAACGTTTAAGGAAAAAGATGGTCAAATTCGAATTGCGGAGGTGCAGACATCAACAGGTCCTTTAAACGCCCCATCTCTAAGCTAGCGGTTCTTAATGTTTTAGGTAAAACGACTTAAGCGTTTTACGGTGAGGGGAATGCTGCTGGAAAAAGTAAATTTGAATTTAACCGCCCTAATTTGAATGCGTTACACTTGAGTTACCCTGTATGCCAATTTCAGCTCATTTTGTTTATAAATATGTTGACCAACACTTTTTCTATAATTCCGTCATTGTCGCTAATTCGTTGATGTGAGCAGAAATACAATTTAATAAACGCAACGATTTGCAAATAGCCTGTGAAGAACAATTTCTAAAAAATAAAAATATAGTCGCCGATCGCAAACAAAAGTGTTTTATTAACGTATTTAAAGTTTCGTGGCTGGCACGTAACAGTCATCCTGAAAGTGGTCAAGATATACAAGCGATCCGTTAAAGTGCAAAAGAAGCCTAATACCAAAACAATAAACAGTGACAAAACCAAGGCAATAAATGCCTTAATTACAGACAAACGTGAAGCGAAGAAAATATAAACAAATTGCGAACTCAGGCATTTATGAATGCAAGTGCAACAACAACGATACCAAGTGTAGTGAGCAAGACATCGGAGACGCCGCTGCCCGCGTACCATCGGACCAGACGTGTGCCGCCGTGGGATTCTCCTATCTACATACATAAACATACATACCTACATACATATATATATTCAATAAGTGATTGTGTTAAAGAACGAATTTTTTTTTTATTGTCTCTGTTAACGATAGTGTTTGCACGTATGTATATATATGTTTCTAATGTCTTCAAAAGCCCAGAATCCAGCGCGTCGAGATCTCATCGCCCAGTACTTAAAGGGTTAAGTTTGTCGACACGGTTCCTTTATCATATATATATATATATATATATATATATATATATATCCGTGCCTCTGTTTGATTATCTGAAGTAAATTTCTCACTTAAGGCCTCCTTAAGGCATTACAATAGTTTATATCAATCAGTATACCCTTTTGGTTGTACTTTATATAATATAACAAATTATAAAAGCAGCTTTCGCTCTTTCAGTGAACGGTCGTGTTTTTGTCTTGCCGTTACCCGCTCTCCCGCACTCCCGCATAAAACGTTGTTGTTGGCACAGCTAAAACTAACGCTCCCCTGCTTACTCACTCCCGCTCACTCTCTCCCGCTCTCTTACTCTCGCAGCTTTTTTCTCTTTGCACTGTGGTTCGGAATATCGCGATAATGGCTGTCTGTTGTTTAAAGAAATGCAAGTCATTGATTTTGGTTGGACAACAGAGTATTCCGTGCCATTTGTGCAATAGTATTTATCATGCAAAATGCCTTTGCTATTCGGGCCACTGTGACGGAATTAATTCGTAACAGCCGTAGAAATACGGAGCTGCTTGTGGCGCTTGAGTCGCAGCTCACTAGCCGTATGCTATCTGAGCCCGATTCTCCTAAGCGTAAAAAGATCGCGGTCGATAGACAACCCACGGTAGTCGCTAGTGAGACTCTCTCTGGCGATCCGGGGTCTGCAGCACAGCAGTCGATCTCAGCTGCCGCACAAATGGTACTGAGGTCGAAAGCTAAAAAAGATTCCGTTTCCGAATGTAAACGAAATGAGATTTTGCCGCATGAGACACCCGAAAAAAATACAGAGATGATTCCAACGCCGCATGTTGACGTAACGTCTGAAGTACCGACTGGAACTGGTAGTGCAGCCATAAATGCTGTAGTACCAAAACCTGTCACATGCGTGGTACCTAAAACAGTCACCTGTGTACCGCAGCGGAAACAAATTTTTGTTTCTCGGCGTGTTCAAGAAGAACACTTTTTATAATAAATCTAATACTTTACGAGTTCGGTACATGTCAATATGTTAATTGATCTAGAGCCGTAAACAACGATCTGTAACTCAAACCCTACAAGGGTGCAGTGCTAACACTTGTAATCTTAAGTACAAGCCACTTGAGCCTGACCATAAATATAGTTCTCACACTGCACAAAGGGTCGCCTTGCAGGAGACCGTTGATAAGGCTCCCGCTCAGGCAAACAGATGTGGTGTCTGCGTAGACCATAGATAAGTATATCATAAGAATTTCATGTTAGATACGTAAGCGAAGACTTAGAAAAATAAAATCAGTTTTTATACAGAACTCAAACGTGAAGGTTGTTTTCCTTATTACAGGAATCCCTTTCATATTAGTCCTTCGAGCCTCTTTGATTCCTTGCGTATCAGTTGGCGAATTGGAACCCTTTCATTTTGGTCATTCGAGCCTTTGATTCCTTGCGGAACAATTGGCCAGACTACTCTGCAGTTTTCCCCCACCAGTGGTAAGAGACTCAGAGATATTCTGCACCTTAAAGATTCTGTCAAGTGCTAGACACTTGCAGCTACAGGTTGCAAACAGATTCACACGATTGTTTTCCCCCACCAGAGGTAAGAGACAAAAGTGTTGAACAAAATAAAAGCAAAAAGACAAGCAAAGAGTCTTTTTTGTTTTTAAGCACCTTAAAGATTCTGTTTTTTAACAGCTACAGCTAAAGTCAGTAGGGTGTTTCCGAGGCCTTAACATCGGATTAATATATAAAGAAATATAGTGATTTATATATTAAAACCAATAAGTTGGTAAGGCGTGTCCGTGGTCAAAACAGCGGATATAACTAAAAAAAATATAAAAATTTTGTGAAAAGTGCATTTAAAAAAAAAAAGTGCCCACAAAATAACATTTGTGACAAGTGCCTAATTACAAATGCAATACTCTTGCATTGGAAAAAGAATAAATCCACAAGAGAAATAAAATTGCAAAAAATCCAAAAATTTGGAAAGTGCCTATAAATGCTAAAAGCCAAAGAGCTAAGCAAAATAAAGTGCCTACAGTGCTGAAAAAAGCATTAAAAAAATACAAAAACCTGCTTACAAAATAACATCAACAAAAATTACATCAACAAAAATTACATCTCAAAGACAAAATTGAAAAACAACAACAAAAACGAAATCAACTCCAAAAAGAAGAAAAGAAGACCCAGCAGACCCAGCAGACCATCGCCAGCATCACCGACTTCAAGCAGCAAGGAACCAACATCTTCGACATCAAGTACCGCTCAATCCATCGACTTCTACAGCGGCATAACAGCGTCCAGAAAAATTCAGATAAGTTAGAAATAAATTATTCCTAAATTTACTTAACTTAATCTTAAAAAAAAAAGCACGATGTTGTCCGATATTAGTTACTTTAGTGCAAAGGTGGCTTTCTTAGAGAAAGTCGAGCAATTAAACAAATATCTCGATGAGACAGTGAATAATTTGAGTGGCTGCAAGGATTCTCTTAACATAAGAAGAAATAAGATTAACTATTTAGCTACAAAATTGTTTAATGTGGTGGAAAAGGCTAGATGTTATTTTGAACGCAATGAATTTGAACGCATTATTGATGAATTAGAATTCGATGTTCAAAATATAGTAACGGCCATAGAGAAAAGATTCCGCATTGAAGGATATTTTCCTGTGGTTGTTAGGGAAGAGGAGTTTCTTACCCTGTCAGAGAAACAGTTTTCTAATTATCTCGATGAATTAATTTGTTGCAATGAATTCAAACATAAAGAGAATAGTTTAGAATCAAATAGAATAGATTCACAAGCTGTATTATCGAGTCCATTAAAAGAGAAAGAGTTAGGTAGCTTAACGATTTCTAAAGGAATAGAAGATAAAGAAATACACTGCGGTAATATTCCGCTGGCAGGACCTCACTTTGAAGGTGAGGTTGTTTTTAATTCACCATCCGTGTTACTTGAAGTAAATGACGTTCTTACAACCGTTCATTTAGTAGAAGAAGAGTCAATAGACAAAGAATTAATGAATGGAAATCCTATGATAATTAGGATATGCAACGCATACTTTCGGGCCAAGTTATATAATTACAAATTTGTGAAGCAAAGTAGTTTCTATTTAAGAATGATTTGGTGCCCATTAAAACTATGTCTGTTTAATTATACAGTAAATGTTAAACGGTTAAAGAATGATCAAGAATACATGAAAAGGTATCATGTTAAAATTAAAGATTGATTATATTGTAACGAAAGTTACCCCTATGTGGCGCCACAATACTTGCCCAAGTGGCAGCACCATACCCAAAGCCGACGCCTGGCAACCCTGCACGACTGGTCACCCTAGAACCTGTAAAAAGCCGGTCAAAAACTTTTGGGAGAATAGCGATCCCACTGATCGGTTTCCCTTCTCTCTCTCTCTTTTTTTTCCGGCTGTCTGCCATGCGGCAAGCTCGATTAACTAAACGGCTAATAAAAACTTAAAAATAACCCTTAAGAACTATTGCGTTGTTACTTGACTGACGTTGTCGTAACTTGGATTGACCCCCACCTAATTAAAAAGTATCCGCTCGGCTAACAGTGGCGAATTTGGAAACCCCTACGGGCGACCAAGTTTCGTTACATTGGTGTCAGGTGTGGGGTCACGTGGGTTTGCGAAAACCCAGACCCAAAGAAAATGCCTAAAAAATCAGTTCGCCAACGCCAGCCCTCACCCGATGGAAATATGGGAGAGGCCGCACAACAGCAACAAATTCAGTCTTTTATGCAAAAGCTGGAAGACAAAGTAAGTGGAATTGACAAGTCTCTAGAACGAAAGTTCGAGCAAAAGTTCGAGCAGATGTGGGCGAGCTTCGAGAGGACCATGTTTGATGGCTTGCAAAGTGTAGCAAAAGGACCGGTCAACGCTGCGCGTACCTTTGCACCCGCCGTGCCAGTGGGAGAGCCAATGCTCTCATCTAGCACGCCGCGCCTGGTTGCACCATCAGCGGAGAATGCATCGCGCCGCAATTGCCCGGTAGAACCCCCGGCTGCACCTGTTGGTCGCTCATACGACCCTCAGCCTCCTACAGCCGGCTTTGCAGCCGAGCAAAGAGCATCGCATTCAGTCATTCCTTCTCGATATTGGGACTTTTTGGAGTTGCCCGATACAGAGATACCCCCTATATTCGACGGCACAAGGCCATGGTCTGAGTTTCAACGTCTGCTGGACGATATGGCAGAGGAGTATCACTGGTCGGAGAGAAAGAGATGCCGAAAGCTGTACACCAGCCTGCGCGGGCGCGCCCAACGCTTTCACGCCACCCTCCCAGAGTCCACCCTTCGTTCCTATGAGGCTATCAAGACGGCTATGCGTGAACATTTCACAGTAGGGACTCATACTGGTTACCACATCTTTCATAACCGTATGCAGGGCCCAAAGGAGACACTCGATGACTTCGCGTTGGAACTAGAACGCCTTGGTCGAGCAGTTTTTGGCGAGCTGCCTGAGCTGACCTACAACAACATCATGGTGCAGCGCTTTATTGATGGGATTCGAGAGACAGCTTACCAAGTGCCGATTATAAGCAGTAACCCGCGATCACTAATGGAAGCCCTCGACATGGCCATCCGCATAGAAGCACAATGTCGACGTCGCCCAGGCGGAACCGTGATGAACGTCACGGCCATGACTGCTGAAACCCAACCGTCAGCGCCAAGAAGCGGTGGCCGAGGACCACGCCGGAATGGGCGTGCTAGGCCAGAGTCACCCCCACTTCCTACTAACCAAGCGGGAAACTAAATGCCGCCAGCCTCTCGGGGCGGAGGTTGGCCACCAATCCCAACAGCCCCACAGACCCTTTGCCTGCCTTGGACCATCCCAACATCAACGACGAGTTTCATCCTTGGATACAACAGATACGTAGCACACCCCCAGCCTCAGTTTGGACGAGTGAACATGAGCCCACAACCTGTGATCTCCCGACGCACCTCACCGAGAGACCGCCGCTTACAGAGCAACCTATGGCCCGACAGAGTCTTCCTCTTACGAGAGTCGAAGCCGTCCTGCCTCCCGCGCCCGTAATGCCGCCGCCCGGAGAGAGTGCCAACGGATTACCGACTATGCCGGCCAACGCAAATTCACCACTACCCAAATCCCTGGCAACTGGAAACTACGAACGAGTAAAGGTCCCCACGGTAAAGCTACCAACCACCAAGCAGTTCATTGCCGCACCAGCCGCTCCTTCAGAGGAAGTTGAAGCCGCCCGTGCCCAGCTGTTTGAATCCGTTTTGATGCCGCCGCTTAAGTGGGAGGAAGCGAAACCACGGCCAGAAGTCCGAGTTGCTGCCACCGCGACCCATACACTCACCTGGCCACTAACCCCGCAACAAACCGCCAAACGCTTCACCGCACCTGAAGAACCCGAATCCGTTTTGGCCCGTTTGTTTGCCGAGCCAGCACCCGAAGAAGTTGATCCTGCGCCCACGGCCCGTACCCATCAGGAACTCAACGCCTTGCACCCAGTAGAGCCAACAACCACCGAACAGCTTATTGCTACACCCGCCGCTCCTTCAGAGGAAGTCGCAGCCACCCATGCCCTGCTGTTCGAAGAGCCGCCGCTCAGCGAAAATGCTTTGACGCCGCCGCTCACGTGTGTTGAAGCGAAGCTTTGGCCAGAAGTTCGGGTTGACGCATCGACGAACCTCGCCTGCTCACCAACCCCCCAACAAACCGCCGAACGCATCACACCATCTGAAGAACCTGAGTCCGTTGTGGCCCGTTTGCTTGCTGACCCGGCACCTAAGGAAGTTGAGCCTGCGCCCACGGTTTATACCCAACAGGAGATCAACGCCTTGCCAACAAAAGCTACGTATACCTGTGGTTCGCGTAGCGGTCAGCATTTACACTGTTTCATTTTCTTACAGGAAACCCCAGTACCACTTATTGTAGACACTGGCGCATCAGTCTCGCTACTCAATCGCGGAGACTTTCGGAAACGGTTAAACACCACCCCGTGTCACGTCGTTCTACAAGGTCCGTCTGCAGAACAGTTCATCGCCACAGCCCGGGTGTTAGCCAGTCTGGTTATAGCTGGACGGCCCCTACAGCACGAATTTCTCTTGGTGGAACGCAACACCCCGAGCCTTATGGGCATCGACTTCCTGTTGCGTCACCAGGCATCCGTGGACCTAAAGGCTTTGCACCTCAAATTCCCGTGGGGAGCGATTCCACTGCACCCCCCCGGTGTGACGCTGCCTAGCCTACTGTACTCTACAGTAGAAACCAGGATTCCTCCCTACAGCAACACCTTTCTGAGAGTCTGTTGCCAATCACAAGATCGATGTCCCGTGGCAGTATTGGAGCGTGGTACCTTTTCCCAGTTACCTAATGAGGTAATCTTAGGCAGTACGGTGGTGAACCGAGAGGACAACTCCACAACTCTACACTTGCTGAACCTGAGTTCCAGGGAATGCCGGTTACCAATATTCACCATTTTGGGACAAGTGGAATCAGCCGAAGTATTGCCGGCCGCCGGAAAACTGGCCGAGCCGGACGGTATGTGTTGGTTGTCGCCAGCGCTACCGCCAGACTTGCCAACGAGCCTTCATGTAGGTTGGCAGAAGCTGCTGCAACGCTACGAGACAGTGTTTGCTCAAGGTGACGATGACATGGGGCGAACAAATTTAGCCCACCACACCATCGACACCGGTCGGGCCCGGCCTATCAAGCAAACACCACGGCGGATACCCCTCGCACGAAAAACGGAGGTGGAGCAATTAATCGCCGATATGCAGTCCAGAGACGTGATCCGCCCTTCCACCAGCCCCTGGGCCTCACCCGTAGTGCTAGTAAGGAAAAAGGATGGATCCACCAGATTCTGCGTGGATTATCGTCGCCTGAATGACATGACAGTGAAGGATTCGTACCCGTTGCCAAAAATGGATGACATTTTGACTACCCTGCATGGCTCCCGCTGGTTCTCTACCATGGATTTACAAAGTGGATACTGGCAAGTAGAAATGGACCAGGAGTCGCGTCCCAAAACTGCGTTCACTTGTGACGTGGGGCTGTTCGAATTCAACGTGATGCCATTCGGCCTGACAAATGCGCCAGCGACCTTCGAACGCCTGATGGATGGCCTACTGGCCGGTCTCTCTTGGAAGTCAACACTGGTATACCTAGACGACATAATCGTGCACTCCCGCACAGCCGAGGAGCACCTGGTTCACTTAGATCAAGTATTTGATCGTCTGGCAACCGCCGGCCTTAAGTTGAGTCCACGAAAGTGTGCCTTCTTCCGCTCCGAAGTGAATTATCTTGGTCACATCGTGAGCCACCGCGGCTTAAAGGCATGCCCCGACAAAATCCAAAAAGTTGTCGATTGGCCGCAGCCCCGCAACCAGAAAGAAGTACGATCGTTCGTGGGATTATGCTCATACTACCGCAAGTTCATCCCAGACTTTGCGACCATAGCCCGGCCGTTGCATGAGTTGACCGAGGCCCGCCGCCCCTTCACGTGGTCTGCCAATGCTCAAAGCGCCTTCAGCCTGCTTAAGGTAAGGCTAACAACGTCACCAGTTCTCACCTTTCCAGACCCCGATGGTTTGTTCATCCTCGACACTGATGCCTCCAATCACGGCGCTGGAGCTGTGCTCAGCCAATGCCAGGACGGTAAGGAGCGTGTCCTGGAATACTACAGCAAAACATTTAACGCAGCAGAGCGCAACTACTGCGTCACAAGAAGAGAACTGTTAGCCGCCGTTCTCTCCACCAAACATTTTCATCATTATCTGTACGGACGAAAGTTTGTCTTGCGGACAGACCATGCGTCGCTCCGATGGCTGTTCAACTTTAAAGAACCGGAAGGCCAACTAGCCCGCTGGATCGAACGCCTACAGCAGTACCACATGGACATTCACCACCGAAGCGGTAAACAGCACGGTAATGCCGACGCGCTCTCGCGCCGACCCTGCGGCGCATGCAGAGTATGCGAAAAAGCTGAGCAGTCCGACAGCCCAGGAGTCCTTTTCATGCAAATCGAAGCTGTCGATTACGCCCAACTCCAACGAAAGGACCCAGCGTTAGCATTGGTTCTCTCTTGGCTGGAAGATGGAAAGAGACCCCCCAAATCCCAGATTTGGGGCGAAAGCCCCGAAGTAAAAGCCTATTGGCACTCCTTCACGAACCTGCACTTGGAAGATGGCGTTATAAAGACCCAAAGCAAAACGGGTGAGAAGGTAACGCTAGTACCGCAATCATTGCGAGAGGAAACCCTACGCCACGCTCATAACTCGCCAACTGGAGGTCACTTTGGAGTCCGGAAGACGACTGCCAAAGCAAAGAAACGGTACTACTGGATTGGTCAATCAGCAGACGTGGCCATCTGGTGTTCACGCTGCCACGAGTGCAATGCAAGGAAGGGACCCTCCCGGCGAACGGTGGGCCAGTTGAAACCAAGTTCTATTGGTGCCCCTTTTGAGCGCCTGGCGATCGACATTCTGGGACCCTTGCCTACAACATCGCTCGGTAACCGATATATAGCCGTGGTCATGTGCTATTTTACTAAATGGCCTGAATGCATCGCCCTCCCTAACCAGACTGCTGAGACCGTAGCCAAAGCCCTCGTGCAGGAAGTGTTCTGCCGATATGGAGCGCCTTTCGTACTCCACTCGGATCAAGGTCGCAATTTTGAGTCAACTGTTTTTCAGACCTGTATGCGCCTTCTTGATGTGGAAAAGACCCGCACGACCCCGCTACACCCTCAATCAGACGGCATGGTCGAGAGGTTTAACCGGACCTTGCTGGACTATTTGGCTAAATTCGTCGCCGCCGATCAACGAGATTGGGACCAACTCCTTCCGTTAGCCTTGTGGGCCTATCGCTCAGCCCCTCACGAAGCCACTGGATTTTCACCAGGCTTACTCATGCTGGGACGTGAACCCCGCCTACCTGCAGAGCTGATTTACGGACGTCCGTCCCCCGATTTGCAAAGCTACCCCGAATACGTGGAGCGCTTACAGGAGAACCTACGAAAGACACACCAGGCCGCTCGAGAACACCTTTTAGCCGCGGCCAAAGTCAACAAAGCCCGCTACGACCTCCGATCCCATCCTGTTGAGTTTATCGCTGGTGAGGAAGTTTGGATCTACGCTCCCACTCGAAAAGTTGGACGATGCCCGAAACTACAGTCGGATTGGATTGGTCCAGCCACCGTCATCCGACGACATTCCGATCTGGTCTATGAAGTCCGTCTACCTGGCAAGCGTTCGACAAAGACCCTCCACGTCAACCGCCTGGTCAAGTATCAAGGTCTAACTCGGCCAGGAGACTCGAGTCTAAGAGGGGGGTAATGTAACGAAAGTTACCCCTATGTGGCGCCACAATACTTGCCCAAGTGGCAGCACCATACCCAAAGCCGACGCCTGGCAACCCTGCACGACTGGTCACCCTAGAACCTGTAAAAAGCCGGTCAAAAACTTTTGGGAGAATAGCGATCCCACTGATCGGTTTCCCTTCTCTCTCTCTCTTTTTTTTCCGGCTGTCTGCCATGCGGCAAGCTCGATTAACTAAACGGCTAATAAAAACTTAAAAATAACCCTTAAGAACTATTGCGTTGTTACTTGACTGACGTTGTCGTAACTTGGATTGACCCCCACCTAATTAAAAAGTATCCGCTCGGCTAACAGTGGCGAATTTGGAAACCCCTACGGGCGACCAAGTTTCGTTACAATA
>JBAMCF010001129.1:0-109197 GCA_037075285.1 Drosophila lutescens
GATTTGTCGGAAGAGCCGCGTTTCGCCGTTTTCATATTTTACTGAAAATTTTCCGACGTATAAACTTTCAAATGTGCAAAAAATAGAGGTGCAGTTTTGTGCTTTTTTTGAGAAAAGTTAATAACAGTAACCTAACCTCAAAAATTAAAAATTTTCCAGAAACGGTTTTATTAGTATGTTTGCCTTTCTTGGGCATATTTAAGGAAGTAAAATACACTTTTACTAACTTTTAGCAGTAGAGTTGGAATCTTTAGTTCCTTACTCTCTATCGTTTATAGTTATGGAGATATCTTCACATTTGTGTCAAAAAGGTGCGCTTACTTTAGCTTTTGTGGGTGAAATTTAATTGACCAATCCGAATCAAATTTGGCTCTAAATGCATATAAAACAATTGGATAACATGGAAAAAGACGCTTTGACGGAAATGACTTCCACCCAAAGGTGCTATATATGGGTTGTACAAGTAAAGAATTCAATAAGATTGAGCATATGATTAAAGTTCCCACAAAAACAGAAAAATTACAATTTGGCCTATCAATTCTTCACGGCTGGATCCGTTTCTTCGAATGCCTTCTACATCTATCCAACAAGTTGACAATTAAGAAGTGGCAAGTTAGGAACCCTGGAAGATAAGAAATGTTTAAGCGACAGAAAAGCTCAAATTCAAAAGATTTAGAATCAGATAAGACTTATAGTGGATCAACCCAAGCCAGGTTGCGGAAATTTTAATGACGGCAATACAGCTCAGCGTTTTAAGAACGCTGAACTTTCTACAAGATAACTAATATAGACTTAGACCTGATTAAAAGAATGCATACTATATTGATTGCAGTGTCACCTGGCAAGGAAATATATGCTATCAAGCTCGCTGTTTGCACATCAGATAGCTTGACTTTTCGTAGAGAAATACCCATGGTATTATATGCCTCCTACCTTGCATAAATTTCAAATTCGCGCCCGTGAAATTATTGAGCACGCTTTGCTTCCAATTGGCCAACTTTCAGAAGAAAGCAAGAAGCAAAAAACAAGGATTTTAAAAGATATCGTGGCAATTTTTTCGAAAATCAGTCGAGAAAAACAAAACAAGACGTTTTGGTAAGGCTACTCATAAGTTCTGATCCAATAATAACCTTCATATCGGATTTACACAAGGAAAAACCATTAAAATACCTAAAGAGGCTCTTGACTTATTGAAGCTTTCAGAAGAAGATCTGATTCAGACGAAGGCGCAGATACGGACGAAGATGCAGATACGGACACAGATTTAAAGAGTGTTTAATAATTTAGTGTTAACAAAAAACTTTTTTTGTGCCTAAATATCAATCGAAAATGGTTGGACAACATAAGAAATGTTTTTATTTAATATTTAAGATATTAACAATTACCTAAAATAATAATATAAAACAAATTTAATGGGTAAAAATGCATTGAGACACACGAAAATAACAGAATAACATCGTTTTCGTCTATTTTTAATAAAGTTAAAAATTAATTTTAAATACTAAAAAATATTTTTTAGTAAACCGGATTTTTTTATATGATTTAAACTTGTTTTAAAATTTTTTGGGCATCGTATTATTGGCTGATTTGATTCGCACTTTTTGCCTCTGTTACCCCACTCTGCGACGGTACGAAAAATGTGGTACCTAAAACTACCGTAACTGGAGAGGCTGAAAGATTGATAAGACACATCGATCTTAAGGAAGAAAATTACCTCAGCGCATGGGGTATATTAGTTGATTCCTACAACAATCCCCGACATGTGGCAGACACAATTCTCAATCGTCACATCAAAACACAGTTAGTGACGATCCAAGGTCATTAAAAGAGTTGGTACAATACAACTATCGAGTCTCTTGCATCACTAAAGGGACTGGGCATCGATGGTATCAAGTTGGGGATACAACATTATCAACATCACAAAAATTGGATCTGCCAGTGGAGCCCTATACGAGCAGTCGCTAGACGGGGTCCCGAGAGTTACGGGTCTTGACACACTGCTAAGCTGACCAGCGCATCCGGAGTACTTGGAACAGGAAAAAAGGGACAACAATCAAGAAAGGACTAAAAGGGTCCAACATGCTCATCAGCCAGCACTGGAAAAGGACCATGCTGTCAATTTTGGTGCAGAAATCACTGGCTCCATAAATGCGATGACTTCCGCAGCAAAACAATACCCGAACGAGTTATGTTGAGTCAAGAGTCAAGATGTTGAAGCCTTGTGCTACCACACATAATAGCTGATCAGCCTGCGCATCACTTAAATTCGGTAAGCCTACAAATTCCAAGCAACATAGCTCTAGCCGATCCAAATTTCGATAAGCCAGAAAGATTGACATGCTTATCGGAGCAGAGCACCACTATTCATTGCTGCTGCCAAACCAGACCAGTTCTTCAGAATACAAAACTTGATCATGGAAGGATCTCCTCGGATCGTCGATTCAGCGGCGGTTTGTGCCGCCGCAGCTACAGACGAAGAAATCGATACACTGTTGGAACGATTCTGGACCCTAGAAAATCTTCGAAACCGAAGAATGGCATCGATCACCAATAGAGGCGCATTGCGAAATGCACTTGCAGGAAACTTTTAGGAGTGGCAAAGGATGGCAAAATTTGTTGTGAAACTCCCATTTTCTGAACATTCTTCAGCCCTGGGGGTATTACAGAAAACAGCCACGAATAGGTTTCTCTGGCTCTGGAAAGAAGAACGTCACCTGAAGTCTGGAAAGGCCACGAGTAGACTTCACATGAATACGAAGCACTAGGACACATGAAACAAGTGTGCCAAACAGATATACCTCCGCTAATCACTACTTCATTCCACACCAGTGTGCTAAAGCCGGAAAGCAGCACAACAGCTGCGGTATTCGACGTTTCATGCAAAACTACAAGCAACAAGTCATTAAACGACATACTCTATGCTGGACCCATCGTCCAGCGATCCATTTGCAATTCTATTACGCTTCCGAACTTATAAATATGTGTTTACAGCGGACATAGAGAAATGCACGGGTGCGGATCAGCCCCGACGACTGTACTACCACCAGCTGCCTGGAGAAAGAATCCGTCGCATCTAAATACTGTGGTCACCACCTAAGCTCACATACGGTACAACGTCAGCCCATTCTTAGCCCTCATTCGAAATGCCACCATTGCAATCAGCACAGTGGATTTCAAGTTCATACCTCCTCGAGCTCCATCGTTCGGCGGGCTGTGGGAAGCTGAATTAAAATCTGCAAAACTGTTACTTGTATCATTCATAGCCACCGCATCATTAACATTTGAAGAGCTAACACTGTAATAGTGGAAGTCGAGGGATCAATGGTCCCAGTAAGGAAGAAAGTAAAAATTCCAGTTCTACCCACGTTACTAGCAATGCATATTATTCTTCCGCTCGCAATGGGGCAGTCAACAAATGTAACTCATCGCCAATCAGCACGAAATATTCTATGAACGACTGGGCACTGCAAGAACGGCAATTTCGGAATGGACCATCATTGCGCTGATTTGAAACCATGTATTGGAGCGATATGAACATATTGTCCACTGGGATTAAGGAACTCAGGCACAAGTGCTCTGAGCTGCATAACAAAAACGCATGCAACTCTATATTTTGAGCATTTTCAACATGTATATGTCGAGCTACAAGAAGGAAGTTATCTGATTAAACATTCTCACAGCGAAGATCACCACTTTGATATAGTAGGTAGTTGTATTAACTCACTATTTGGCGTACTTGACGCCAGGTACGCAGACGACATGGCCAAAGACATAAACGAGGTGAAATCCAGAGAAGACATGTTGATTATGCTACTCAAAACCAACCGATCTTGATTCTACTTTATAAACGTAGGTCAGGAGAAGCGAGTCATCCACTGATAACCGCATCAGAAATTTGAGCATCAACTAGCAACCCTCAACAAGGAACGAGGCAGATATCAAGGCGACCACTTACAGCAAGCATTTGTAATCTTAACTGCCCAGCTAACCTTGCCGGCAACGGAAACGCAGCGATGCAAGCGGAAATTGCCAGCGTTCTTACTCATGTTCGTCATCGAACCATCAGTCCCATGCTGGTAACTCCTAAGCAGCTAAGAGAACAATTCAGGGACAAAATTCGGGATCATCTACTTCCGGATCAGATGTTGCCGGTCTTGACTGAAAATGTAATGGAACTCTATAAAATCATGCGCGCTGAGGGAACCACAACTACAGATCATGTTATGTCTGTCTGGTATCGACAGCACAGCAGGAAGTCTTCGGCACCATCCCCACGTGGAAATCAGGAGGCTGGAATCGATTCGACATTAAGACACCTATCATAGCTGTAAATTCCCACAGAGGTCAATTCATTGGTCTTACTGAGGATGAGTTCTGAGCATGTTCAGTATTATCCAACAGGAACATTTGCTTTAACCATCAAGCCGCATTCAACGCTGGAAAATTCGGTGTTAATTTCAGCCATTCAACAACAAATCTGAAACACTCTGTGAGATTATTAAGTTTAGGCAGATTTGATTTGGTTAAGAACGCATCAGAACAGATGGATGTTTGCGACCCACAACCAAATAGAACTACAAGCTGTATGCAAGTGAACAACATCCACCATTTACTCCATGACCGGTTGTACGTCTCTTTCCCCAGGCTGCACCGCACGAAACGCTGAATATTAGTATTAGCACATTCAGCACGATGATCACCGAATCACGTCTAGCGTACATTCGTCATAAGTCAGCGCACTGAAGTATCATATATCGGGTCAAGCCGTCAGCAACATTAGCAATGACCCACTTACTCACTGGCACGAGTTTATTCTGCTGAATTGTAACTGGGCTTGCTCCCATTAGCGGATTTTCCAAATTATTCATAATAACCAACACTTTGCTGTGAAAATTAATCTTGTTAACCTAAGCACTTTTTATACCCTTGCAGAGGGTATTATAATTTCAGTCAGATAATTAGGCAATGCAATTATATGTAAAGTGTAAAATTTGTAAGTTTGCCTGACAAAAACGAACGACCTTTTTCCAAAATCGCCGCATATTGGACGTACAATAAAAGGCTAACTTCCTATTTTTAAGTATTGCTTGATGATTTTTGAGAAGAAAGAAATGCAAGGGAGGCTTTGCCTAAAATAAATTGGACGATGAACACAAAAATGGTCCCCTTTTTTACTTTATATGAGAAGTCCGCGATTTCTTAGGCTTTAAATGGCTGATGACGGACATGTATTATAGTCATTCTCATTATTATAGTCATTCTTATTTGGTTTTACCAAAAAAATTTTGCTTAAACCGCGAGTTCTTCAGCTTATTGGGTGGCCAACTTTGATCAAGTATGTCACTTCCTTACCGTCTTATATAAGTAAGCCGTCAATTAAATATCAAAATAAGCGAAAATAAACCGCGAATTTACATAGATGTTATATATATAGTTTAACAAAAAGCATTTAACAAGAAAAAAACACAATTTGCCAAAGTAGAGCAACAAAATCTACAGGCGAATTCTTAAAAGCGTCAATCGGCTTTTTAGGTTGACTCACCATAGACTCAAACCTGACTTTTTAGTATTTTTTAGTATTTTTAAAAACTTCCATTAAACCATTATTTCTACACAAGTACAACATATTTGTATACATAGGCTGGGGTGTTGTAGGCCTTGCTAACTATTTTGTATGGAATGAGTTGAACCGTTTACACTTTTACACTTTTCAAACGTTTGCAACGCAACTGAATAGCCCAATTGTAACGCAGTGAGTGAGGATTGCTTCTGACCACAGTAAAGTATATATATTCTTGATCAGCACCAATAGCCGAGTCCATCTAGCCATGTCCGTCTGTCCGTCTGTCCGTTTCTATGCGAACTAGTTCTGTTAAAGCCATCGCAAGGAAACTTTTCCAAAAGTCTTCTTTCTATTGCAGGTAGTACATATGGCTCGAGTGAGCCGATCGACCACTATGTCTTAAGGCTCCCATAGGAATAGAACCAGGTTTTTTTTTTTAAATTTTATGTAGGCGTGGTGATTTTGAACAATTAGAAATCATGACAACCAAAACGTATTCAGTTCAGTTGAGTTCAAAGGAACAAGGTTCAGTTCGAATGAGTTAAGTTCAAAGCTAATAATAATAATAAATAATAAAAAAGTTGGTTCAGCTAACGCTAAAACAGATCAACGTGAAAACAGTTTGTCGGCTCAACAATATCAAAAGTATTTTGAAAAATGGTTAAAAATTTATACAAATTATTCAAAATGCCGCCACTGTATATCGTTAACAATTAGCGCATGGAAATATTCTAAAGAAAACGGAAATCAGTGTTAAGTTCACTGTTAAAAATAAAAATGTACATTGCTTTCTTGACTTTTTATTTTAACTGCAAGGGTATATAAACTCGGCTTGCTGAAGTTAGCTTCCTTTCTTGTTACCTATAAATACCGTTAAGTTTATTCAATAAATTCAGTAACAATTCTGACTCTTACAATCAAGTTGTACTCATTCTGCATTCAACAGAGGCTGTCGCTCTAGTCTTCAGACCCTCATATGCAAACCTTAGTCCAACTGGTTCAAGTTCAGTTGCGACGACTTAGCAGACAGTTTGTGTACTGTATGCCAGGCATCTAGTTTCAAGCACAATAATTATAGAATAATGACCTTGGTCAGACGATCAAAATATTTGATCAAATTTATCAAGGATTGCCATTAACTTACATTAAAAATTATTGCAGTTTCTTTACATTTTATACATTTTCTATGAAAGCAAATAATTTGATTCGATCATGGCCTAAGCCATTTTTAAGTGTTGCTAAAAAATAAAAATTGTGTTGGTAGTATTGATTACACTTAACATGAAATCGAATTGTCGAAAAACACCCTACCTATAATATACATAACCCTTAATGATAACGGTCACTGAAAAATATTATTTAAACGAAATATTTATTCGCAAAAGTATAATCTAATGTTGTGAACGAAATTATGACCAATTATTCTTCATGTTGGTATTATCAAATATATGATGCACGGTTACATCAGCTTCAAATTTCGTGCAAAAGTGAAAATAGTTATAATCTAAAACAAGAAAAGGTAAGTGATAACATAACATTGCTGTTTGAATACTACATTTTTAAGCGTTACAGAGGTTAGTACCACAGATATTTTCGCTATTAATAAATATAAGCCTCCAGATGCTTTCTGAACACAAACTCTGCATTTCAGTGTCACTTGAAATGTTTTTAATCTTCACCAGGGTAAATGGTGTTCATTAAATGGTCGTATGAATAGTACTTCATACTACCTAGTTGTTTAACTTATTCAAAAATATTACATTTATTTCAGCCAGGCCGATTGAGACCTTGGGACCAGAACTATTGCGCCAGCATTTCCATATTTGATTTTTTCTTCTCATAGGTCTCATCCCTGACATAAAACAGCTGATCAGAGGGTAAATGATCGGCCATGGCAAACTAGGCATATGTAATTTCTGGAGAGATCCCTTAATTTTGTATGGAGATGTAATAATGGTAATTACACTTTTTATTATTCCTGGTCTTACATTCAAATTTAATTATTTTTGATATTTTCAGAAGACAGGCTTACAAGACATGGATACCTAAGACCTGTATATCTGGCCAATCAATAACTGAAGTGCTCAGGCATTAACAATTTTAATTCCAATGCTTCGATTGTAAATATTATTAATAAATACACATACAAATATTACATGAAAAAATGTATATTTATTGTGGGAAATCAGATACTACAAAGTATTGGAAAACCAAAACTGAGGAAAAGCAGATATTGCAAATAGAGGAAAACCATAAGTGAGCATGCTGTGGAAAACCTGGTAAGGGGAAGGGGAATAACCAGTGGATTTTGGCATGCATTGTACTGCCAGAGATCCAGATAGAAAACATTTACTTTTGTGTCACCCCTGTGTATTTTGAAACCAGAGATGGAAGAAATGTAAGGGGTGAATGAGGCTCTTGTCCCTTCCGCTTGTATGTAAGAAACCTGATGAAAATATAAATATTTTTCCAGAGGAATTTTCCTGGTGGGTGGATGAGTGCCAACACATTCAAAGGATTTTTGCTTATTAGCTCAGACCAAAACCCTTTTTGTGTCTTGTTTAGGTTCCCACTGAAAAATTCCTCTGGAAAATAACATATTTTCATCAAATTTCTCCTACTCTAGAACACACTCCAGACTCACTATTCTTTACACTAAACTCAGTGTTATCCAAGTACTATATAAGCTTGTACCAAATTCATAATAAATCAGTTATAACCCAACTTATAACTCATTGTCGGGAGGAAGCCTCGTAACTCCAAAGTTGCCCCGTGCCGACAGTGCGAATTATCACTGTTCTTAGGTAGACCCTGTCTGTGTGCTTGACATGCGCGTAGGCATAAACAACTTATGTAAGAGAAACACATATCAGGCAAAATGTATTCACTTTTTAATAAATTCGCACAACCTTTCCTTTTATTTATCGTTTTTAAGCCTAGTACTCAGTTCGGCTAAGAGTTTCACTAGTTGAAAAATATTATTATACCCGTTACCTATATAAAAGGGTATATTGTATTCGTGCAAAAGTATGTAACAGCTAGGAAGGAAGCGTTTCCGACCCCATAAAGTATATATATTCTTGATCAGGATCACTAGCCATGTCCGTCTGTCCGTCTGTCTGTCCGTCTGTCTGTCCGTCTGTCTGTCCGTCTGTCTGTCTGTCTGTATGAACGCTGAGATCTCGGAAACTGCGCTAGAAGATTGGCATTTTGCATGCAGATTCTAGGAGTTCCTACGCAGCGCAAGTTTGTCAAAAAAGGTGCCACGCCCCAACGCCCACAATCGCTTATATACGATTTTAAAATTTCAATATCGAAAAAGTAAAAATTCAGTTTTATTGTGTTTATCAATACCTATCGAAATGTAGAAGAAATTTTTCAAATCGGACCATTCGTTAAAAAGTTATGCGTGTTCAAAGTTTCTATCTCCATCTCCTCGCACTCCCTTTACCTGAGCAACGGGTATCTGATTGTCGGGGCACCCGACTATAGCGTTCTGTTTTTTATACGTGACCGAAGTTTTCAGAGTTCACCCGCTTTGCATGTGGCATGGTCTTATTGTAAATCAGTTGGGTTCACAAACAGCAAACAAATCAACGCTCAAATGTTGAGCTGACCTAGGTCGCAAACTTTTAATTTGCTGTTGGCATGGCGATATGTATTGCCGCAACTCCTACAGGCAGTTTTCCATTGGTTTCCTTATTACTTATTATTATTATACCCGTTACTCGTTGAGTAAAAGGTGGCATTGTATTCGTGCAAAAGCATGTACCAGCTAGAAGGAAAATGCCATGCTTGAGTGACGCATTAAAGAGAAGGCAGATGTGCAATGACAGAGTTGGGTAGTGACTTTGCAACTTTACCATCTTAGGTAGATCCACACCAGGATCTTTGTTGGGACCATTCGCTTAATATGATCACGACCTCTTCCTCATCCACTGGTAGCGCAACAACAGGAGGACCGAAAGAGAGTCCAAACCTAGAAATTGTGGCTCGAACTTCCTGGTCGGTTGCAAAATAGAACGGAGTAAATCGGTTTTCCAGATCATCTGCAAATACATCTGCTATTTCGGACCCACCGTGAGCCCGAGTGCCATCGCTTCCCTGGAAACGTGCTCTAGTTACAATGTCTCAAAAGCGGCAAAATATTCGTGCTCCCCTGAGTCCTACAGGCCAATAAGTCTCCTGTCCACTTTTTCCAAGACTTTTGAGCGGATCGTACTTAACAGGCTCCTAGATATTGACACCTTTAATGACGCTCTACCAAACCATCAATTTGGTTTCCGTAGTCGCCACTCCGCTGTCGAAGAGGTTCACAGAGTCGTGAACCACATTCTAGATGCCTTAGAAGGACATAAATATTGCTCGCCTGTTTTTCTTGATGTCAGACAGGCTTTGACAGGTTTGGCATGAAGGTCTATTCTATAAATTAATGGCACTACTGCCTGAGGGACTCTGGAAGCTCATTTTGTCATTTCTGACCATAGGATGTTTGCCGTTGACATTCGTGGACATCTTTCTGGGCTACGTCTAATTCGTGCTGGTGTCCCACAGGGAAGCGTTCTGTGGCCCGGTTCTGTACAATAATTCTACACTCCTCGGATTCCCCAACCCAGTGGTTCGTGGTACTCTTCCTTGCCACCTATGCAGATGATACTGCATTCCTAGCTACTGGCAGCAACCCACCTTCGGCTCAGAGGGGTCCTAGACATTCTTCAACGAGTTTGAATGTTGAGCCTCTCGTTGGAATATTGCGCCAAATGTTGATAAACGCAACACGCCAACTTTGCTCTTCGACCTGGTTTACTTGGATGGTGATAGACTAGACACGAGCAGAGAGCAACATACCTTGGTGTCACCTTAGACCGGTCAGATTGACCGTGTCTGTGGGTCAGCAAGGACGAAACTGGACAAAATTGACAAAATAACATGCTGGGGCACCGCTTGCGACACGTCGCTAAGAAGAGTTCAGACTTACAGCACAAAAGCACTACGGAGGATGTGTTTGGAAGAAGTGGCATCATTATGTCGAAAACAGCGTTTTATTTAGAGACACAGGAGTACCAACAGTTACAGAGATGATAACTCTGCTCTCGAATCGCTACAGGGATCGGCTCTGCATTCTAACCGCCTGGCTGTATCGCTTGCCACACCACTGGGTCGACGTCGTCTGGCAGACGACACCTTTCATGACTGAGTGGATTCTCGTGGTCGTGATAGACACGGCGACTTTTGTAATTATTAACTCAGATGTACCATGCCCCAGTATGGCTTTTACCACCGCAGATTTCGGGATTATCAGTTATTATTATCGACAAACATAAAAACAAGAACCATTTATTGTAAGGCGTGTTAATAAAGAATGTGCTTACTTCGGCTTATACAAAAATAAAAACTCAGCACCAACTTTCAACTTGAACTCTCTACTTTCTCATTCAACCCTTCTCGGTCTCATAACTCTCACTCTTAGCTTCTTAGCCTCCAAACTCTTTTTGTCAGAGTTATCTCTACACCTGTTCTATGCCGCGCTGCCACTACGCTATTTCGGCCCATAGTTACTTCTGCTTTGAATTTGTGAGGAGTTATCTAACTCTTTTGCAAGTTATCTAACTGTGCAAATTTCTTTCCAAAGTTATTTAACTAATTTAGATTAATTTTTTTTTCGGTTTCCTCTAAAATATAATCAAAATTACATTTAGTAAATGTATTAAATAGAGAATTTGTTAGGGATTTTGCTTTAAGCTTCTTGAATTTTTCGGAGCAAACACCCAAATATTTTTGCTTGCTGGTGCTTCGACTGTTGCAATCGACTCCGACAGCAGCACATCAGCAGCTAAAAATCGGTAATCAACGACTTGCCATTGCTTCGAAAATTTATCAGTGCTTATCAGTTTTCAGAAGCAGCAGCAAAAGGATCATTTCATATTGAAAAGTTACGGCAGTCGAAGCAAAAAATGAAGAATTTGAGACTAATGCTATTTCGAATCTTAGGAACACTGGTCTTAATAGTCCAGAACGGTTTGAAGGATTTTTTATATTTGTGTAGAAGTATATACAGCTTATTGGACTTAAAATTGAAAGCAAGAAAATGAAAATTCTGAGACTAATGCTATTTCGACTGCAGCATTTAAACACTGGTCTTAATAGTCCAGGAACTGTGTTTGAAGGATTTTTTTTTATTTGTGTAGAGCTATGTACAGCTTATTGATTAAAAATATACAAGTAATTTAACAATTTGATTGATTAATCATTCGAGGATGACAGGAACGCAATAACTCGGGTTGAATTTACATCGAAGAAACACGCATAGGATAATAAGGTAATACAATTCAATACAATTATCGCATAAAACTGGAAATGGGACAAAATGCGAGTAGTTTGACCTGGCAATTTCTAGTGCTAATGGCCGAAATCGACGAGTTGGTCTGGAAGGAACATTAATTTATGGAGGTTATCCACACCGCTAGTAAGGAGCTCGTGAAAAAGACTACGCCAATAGCAGATTCGACGGTCCTTTAAAGTTACCGATATAAAAGACGCAGCCCGGCCCTGTAGGAAGTTGCACGGATTCTTGAGTATAAAACCCACGTAAGGCAAATAGTTGAAACTGCTTCTGGATGACCAATCAACGTCTTGATAGTACGAGCTAGGGAAAGATGAGTAGCTTTGTGGAAACGATTGACGAAAGCTAATAAGCCCTTAGCTTTGTTGGAGATGGTACTGACATGGTGGTTGAAACATATCTTATGGTCAAATAAAACTTCAAGATCTTAAAACGGTTTCAGTTCGTTCGAGAGCGGATTGGCCACTGGAGTATGTGTGCGCAGCCTGGTTGAAAAAAATTACATGGAAATTCATTTATCTGGATAAAGTAGTAGCTTATTGACTTGGCACCAGGATTGAAGGTTATTAAAGTGAAGCTGGAGCTGCACAACTTGACATTATTCGCATACATGGTTAACTTTGAGGCCACGATAATTTGAGGAAGATTATTAATAAATATACCAAATAGCAAGGACCAAGATGGCTACCTTTGAGGTACTCGTAGTCGAAGCTTACAGATATAATTTTTGAAAGTACATCATTAAGGCCCGGTTTTTCGAGTCCGTGTTAAGTCCCTAGCATCTAATAGTCTAGTCACACTATGTGGGGTAACCTATCGAGGAGCCAGTAACCCGATTACTCCAAAAAAGTGTTTCCACTGGGTTAACTCCAAATATCGAGTAATGACATCTAGTGTTTGTTGTTTGTGTTGTTTATTTTACTAGGGATGGACCTTCAACGATAAGAAATAAATACAAAATATACCGAAAAATACAAAAATACTCCGAAATACCAAAGACCCTAAAAGTACCTCACTTTTGCCCACATCTAGTTGCCTATACACAGCCATATGTAAAAAACAGGGTTATGTCAATAACCCCATAACTCTATAACTCCACCCTAGTGTAAATAGGCTATAATAGCTTAAAGACCATAAACTGTTCGTAAAAGCAAATCGGTTTTCTCGACTCCTTTTACTTATCTGAACGAAAAACAATTACAGAGGCCTGTTAGCGCACAGAATGAGCTGTAAAGCGCATAAAATGGCTTGCTTTGATTATTCTATCAGCTGTTTGGGTATAAGTCAAAGGCAAAGTCAGCTGTGATTTTGTTTCTTCCTCTTAGTTGGCTTTGGGAAATCAAGCTGTCGTTTTATCGAGCCGAAAACGCCTAGCAGGAGTCCGAGTCCCTGTAAAGTTTTCGTTCACATTTATGCTCGAGAAAAGCCAAAATCCCTTAACAGGAACTTTATCTGTTCGAGAAAATGTTAGCCGGCACTCGAGAAACCGGCCCCTAATGTCACCTTTGTAAACGGTCTGTGTGATATGATTGAATCCTTATCAGAAGAGTTGGAGGGAATTCTAAAAGGCGATACTTGTAGAGGCAGAAGCTCATGGGACACTGAACTGCGCCTTGCTAAAGTCAGTGAAAATTAAATCAGTTTGTTTCGAGGATAGGAAGCCGCTACCTGCCGCAGCATGTTAGTTAGTTCAAATAGTAAGAATAGAACTTAGTCTATGCCACGATAGTTCGTAGTACTGGTTACTGGTTACTGATTGCCTGGTCATTCGACGCTGATGTGTTGTTCAAAGGAAGAGAAGGTGGAAACACATTAGACTTACTTTGTTAACAAAAGAGTAAAATAATGGATTTAATTTTTGCAGCGTTACAGATAGCTATTGTTGCATTCGGAATTATGCAGGAAATAATTGATTTAGCTATACCTATTTGGGGAAATCTGATGTAACTTGTATTCGCAACATATTCTTGCTTTTTATACCCGTTACTCGTAGAGTAAAAGGGTATTGTACCTATAAAGTATGTATATTATTGATCAGGTCAATCTAGCCATGTCCGTCTTACCGTCTAGTTGCCTGTCCGTCTGTATGAACGCTGAGATCTCTGAAACTAGAAAAGCTAGAAATTTTCTGATTACCTACCCATATTCTTGGGCTTCCTAACGCCTATAATCGCCTTAAACGATTTTAAAAGGTGTCTGGCCTCCACCCCTTTAAAGATTTTGAAAAGTGTGTGTTCATAAATACCTATCGAAATGTAGAAGAACATTTTCAAATCTGACCATCTGTTAAAAAGTTAGCATCAAAGTTTAATATATCCATGTCCCTCGCACTCCATTTAGCTGAGTAACGTACATCTGATAGTCGGGGCATCCGACTTTCGCGTTCCCTCTTGTTTTTAATTATGGAAGGAGAAAAGACCAGATTTAGGTCAAGAAGGCGAGTAGCGAGTAACTGACTTCCGGAAGCAACGTGTCCAATCATTTTTGCAGAAATATTTTAGAACTGAATCACACTACTAATGTCAATTTGTAGGTAGGAGGATGGGGGTCTTGAGGAATGGACGCGTTATAGTGGCCAATTGGTGTTTTGGAGATTCTTTTGCAATTTTATACCCAAGGAATCATTTCTGGAAATATCTGAAGGTTTTCGCGTTTGCCTCACAGGTTCTAGCGTTTCGACGCTCACGTACGCTGTCAAGAAAAACGTAATGCACACAGTCAAATTCGTTCATGCACGCAATTTCACACAAACGCAATGCATTCTATATTTTCATGTGTGCTGCTTCTGCTGGCCACCACTGTCTTAGATAAAAAGATCAGCGATAATACCATTGAAGTAGGCAGAAATTACTATAGGGAAAAAAAAGTCAATTTTTTTAAATTTACAATCGATTTTTTTTAAAAATTATTTTTAAAAATAAAAGAAATTTTTTGAATTTACATACTAATAGCTAAATACCGTTATCCAAGTTTTTTAGTAACAACACTATAGTGTTGATAAACGAACAAAGTCAGCTGTTTGTTTGAAGTAGGAGAATGTTTGAAGGCAGCAGGACTCACAATCGGGTTACAAAAGTCTCATTTTTGCTTCAAGGATTATTTAAATTCTAAATAGCTTCTACCTTATTGGGATCTGTTTTTAATTCACAAAACCCAGATAGCGCAATTCCTTGAAGCAAAAATGAGACTTTTGTAACCCGATTGTGAGTCCTGCTGCCTTCAAACATTCTCCTACTTCAAACAAACAGCTGACTTTGTTCGTTTATCAACACTATAGTGTTGTTACTAAAAAACTTGGATAACGGTATTTAGCTATTAGTATGTAAATTCAAAAAATTTCTTTTATTTTTAAAAATAATTTTTAAAAAAAGTCGATTTTATGCCAAAAAAAATTGACTTTTTTTCCCATAGTGCGCTGCCGACGCCAATGGTTGCATCGCTGATCTTTTATCTAAGACAGTGGTGGCCAGCAGAAGCAGCACACATAAAATGAAAGAATGCATTGCGTTTGTGTGAGTGCGAGCATGAACGAATTTGACTGTGTGCATTACGTTTTTCTTGACAGCGTACGTGAGCGTCGAAACGCTAGAACCTGTGAGGCAAACGCGAAAACCTTCAGAGATTTCCAGAAATGGTTCCTTGGGTATAAAATTGCAAACGAATCTCCAAAACACCAATTGACCACTATAACGCGTCCATTCCTCAAGACCCCCATCATCCTACACTACAAATTGACATTAGTAGTGTGATTCAGTTCTAAAATATTTCTGCAAAAATGATTTGGACACGTTGCTTCCGGGAAGTCGATTACTCGCTACTCGCCTTCTTGACCTAAGTCTGGTCTTTTCTCCTTCCATAATTAAAAACAAGAGAGAACGCTAAAGTCGGATGCCCCGACTATCAGATACCCGTTACTCAGCTAAATGGAGTGCGAGGGACATGGATATATTAAACTTTGATCGCGCATAACTTTTTAACGAATGGTCCGATTTGAAAATGTTCTTCTACATTTCGATAGGTATTTATGAACACACACTTTTTCAAAATCTTTAAAGGGGTGGAAGCCAGACACCTTTTAAAATCGTTTAAGGCGATTGTGGGCGTTAGGAAGCCCAAGAATATGCGTGGGTAATCCGAAATTTCTAGCTTTTCTAGTTTCAGAGATCTCAGCGTTCATACAGACGGACAGACAGCAGACGGTAAGACGGACATGGCTAGATCGACTCGGCTAGTGACCCTGATCAATAATATATATACTTTATAGGTACAATATACCCTTTTACTCTACGAGTAACGGGTATAAAAACGAAACTGTGTTGCGAATACAGGGTTACAATCAGATTTCCCCAAATAGAGTGTAGCTAAATCCAATTATTTCCTGCATAATTCCGAATGCAACAATAGCTATCTGTAACGCTGCAAAAATTAAATCCGTTATTTTACTCTTTTGTTAACTCAAAACGTAAGTCTAATATGTTTCCACCTTCTCTTCATTTGAACAACACATCAGCGTCGAATGACCAGGCAATCAGTAACCAGTAACCAGTACTACGAACTATCGTGGCATAGACTAAGTTCTATTCTTATACTATTTGAACTAACTAACATGCTGCGGCAGGTAGCGGCTTCCTATCCTCGAAACAAACTGATTTAATTTTCACTGACTTTAGCAAGGCCTTTGATTCAGTGTCCCATGAGCTTCTGCCTCTACAAGTATCGCCTTTTTGAATTCCCTCCAACTCTTCTGATAAGGATTCAATCATATCACACAGACCGTTTACAAAAGGTAACATTAAGGGCCGGTTTCTCGAGTGCCGGCTAACATTTCTCGAACAGATAAAGTTCCTGTTAAGGGATTTTGGCTTTCTCGAGCATAAATGTGAGAGCAAACTTTACAGGGACTCGGACTCCCTGCTAGGCGTTTTCGGCTCGATAAAACGACAGCTGATTTCCCAAAGCCAACTAAGAGGAAGAAACAAAATCACAGCTGACTTTGCCTTTGACTTATACCCAAACAGCTGATAGAATAATCAAAGCAAGCCATTTTATGCGCTTTACAGCTCATTCTGTGCGCTAACAGGCCTCTGTAATTGTTTTTCGTTCAGATAAGTAAAAGGAGTCGAGAAAACCGATTTGCTTTTACGAACAGTTTAACTGGTCTTTAAGCTATTATAGCCTATTTACACTAGGGTGGAGTTATAGAGTTATGGGGTTATTGACATAACCCTGTTTTTTTTACATTGGCTGTGTATAGGCAACTAGATGTGGGCAAAAGTGAGGTACTTTTAGGGTCTTTGGTATTTCGGAGTATTTTTTTGTATTTTTCGGTATATTTTGTATTTATTTCTTATCGTTGAAGGTCCATCCCTAGTAAAATAAACAACACAAACAACAAACACTAGATGTCATTACTCGATATTTGGAGTTAACCCAGTGGAAACACTTTTTTGGAGTAATCGGGTTACTGGCTCACTCGATAGGTTACCCCACATAGTGTGACTAGACTATTAGATAGCTAGGGACTTAACACGGACTCGAAAAACCGGGCCTTAATGATGTACTTTCAAAAATTATATCTGTAAGCTTCGACTACGAGTACCTCAAGGTAGCCATCTTGGTCCCTTGCTATTTGGTATATTTATTAATAATCTTCCTCAAATTATCGTGGCCTCCAAAGTTCTTATGTATGCGAATAATGTCAAGTTGTGCAGCTCCAGCTTCACTTTAATAACCTTCAATCCTGGTGCCAAGTCAATAAGCTACTACTTTATCCAGATAAATGAATTTCCATGTAATTTTTTTCAACCAGGCTGCGCACACATACTCCAGTGGCCAATCCGCTCTCGAACGAACTGAAACCGTTTAAGATCTTGAAGTTTTATTTGACCATAAGATATGTTTCAACCGCCATGTCAGTACCATCTCCAACAAAGCTAAGGGCTTATTAGCTTTCGTCAATCGTTTCACAAAGCTACTGCATCTTTCCCTAGCTCGTACTATCAAGACATTATTGAGTCTGTCCAGAAGCAGTTTCAACTATTTGCCTTACGTGGGTTTATACTCAAGAATCCGATTACCTTCCTACAGAGACAGGCTGCGTCTTTTATATCGGCCAACTTTAAAGGACCGTCGAATCTGTAATGGCGTAGTCTTTCTTCACGAGCTCCTTACTAGCGGTGTGGATAACCTCCATAAATTGAAATGTTCCTTCCAGACCAACTCGTCGATTTCGGCCATTAGCACTAGAAATTGCCAGGTCAAACTACTCGCATTTTGTCCCATTTCCAGTTTTATGCGATAATTATGATGAATTGTATTACTTATTATCCTATGCGTGTTTCTTCGATGTAAATTCAACCCGAGTTATTGCGTTCCTGTCATCCTCGAATGATTAATCAATCAAATTGTTAAATTACTTGTATATTTTTAAGTCCAATAAGCTGTACATAGCTCTACACAAATAAAAAAAAATCCTTCAAACACAGTTCTGGACTATTAAGACCAGTGTTTAAATGCTGCAGTCGAAATAGCATTAGTCTCAGAATTTTTCATTTTTCTTGCTTCCAATTTTAAGTCCAATAAGCTGTACATAGCTCTACACAAATAAAAAAAATCCTTCAAACACAGTTCTGGACTATTAAGACCAGTGTTTAAATTCTGCAGTCGAAATAGCATTAGTCTCAGAATTTTTCATTTTTCTTGCTTCGACTGCCTGTAACTTTTCAATATGAAATGATCCTTTTGCTGCTGCTTCTGAAAGCACTGATAAGCACTGATAAATTTTCGAAGCAATAACAAGTCGTTGATTACCGATTTTTAGCTGCTGATGTGCTGCTGCTTTCAGTCGATTGCAACAGTCGAAGCACCAGCAAGCAAAAATATTTGGGTGTTTGCTGCCGAAAAATTCAAAAGTAAAAGCAAAAGCCCTAACAAATTCTGTTTAATACATTTACTAAATGTAATTTTGGTTATGTTTAGAGGAGAGCGAAAAAAAAAATTAGTCTAAATTAGTTAAATAACTTTGTATAAGAAACTTGCACAGTTAGATAACTTGCAAGAGTTAGATAACTCCTCACAAATTCCAGCAGAAGTAACTATGGGCCGAAATAGCGTAGTGGCAGCGCGGCATAGAACGGGTGTAGAGATAACTCTGACAAAAAGAGTTTGGAGGCTAAGAAGCTAAGAGTGAGAGTTATGAGACCGAGAAGGGTTGAATGAGAAAGTAGAGAGTTCAAGTTGAAGAGAAGTTGGTGCTGAGTTTTTATTTTTGTATAAGCCGAAGTAAGCACATTCTTTATTAACACGCCTTACAATAAATGGTTCTTGTTTTTATGTTTGTCGATGTCATATAGCAAAATATAATCCCGAAATCTGCGGGTAGGTAAGCCATACTGGGGCATGGTACATCTGAGTTAATAATTACAAAAGTCGCCCGTGTCTATCACGGCCGAGAATCCATAAGTCCGCGAGGTGTCGTCTGCGGAGACGACGTCGGCCCAGTGGTGTGGCAAGCCGTCTAGCCAGGCGGTTAGAATGCACCAGGAGCCGATCCCTGTAGCGATTCGAGAGCAGAGTTATCATCTCTGTAACTGTTGGTACTCCTGTGTCTCTAAATAAAACGCTGTTTTCGACATAATGATGCCACTTCTTCCCAAGCATCCTCCGTAGTGCTTTTGTGCTGTAAGTCTGAACTCTTCTTAGCGACGTGTCGCAAGCGGTGCCCCAGCATGTTATTTTGTCAATTTTGTCCAGTTTCGTCCTTGCTGACCCACAGACACGGTCAATCTGACCGGTCTAAGGTAACACCAAGGTATGTTACTCTCTGCTCGTGTCTAAGTCTATCACCATCCAAGTAAAGCCAGGTCGAAGAGCAAAGTTGGCGTGTTGCGTTTTATCAACATTTAGCGCAATATTCCAACGAGAGGCTCAACATTCAAACTCGTTGAAGAATGTCTGGACACGCCACGAGGCCGAAGGTGGGTTGCTGCCAGTAGCTAGGAATGCAGTATCATCTGCATAGGTGGCAAGGAGAGTACCACGAACCACTGGGTTTGGGAGATCCGAAGTGTAAATTGTGTACAGAACCGGGCCAAGGACGCTTCCCTGTGGGACACCAGCACGAATTAGACGTAGCCCAGAAAGATGTCCACGAATGTCAACGGCAAACATCCTATGGTCCAGAAATGACAAAATGAGCTTCCAGAGTCCCTCAGGCAGTAGTGCCATTAATTTATAGAATAGACCTTCATGCCAAACCCTGTCAAAAGCCTGTCTGACATCAAGAAAAACAGGCGAGCAATATTTATGTCCTTCTAAGGCATCTAGAATGTGGTTCACGACTCTGTGAACCTCTTCGACAGCGGAGTGGCGACTACGGAAACCAAATTGATGGTTTGGTAGAGCGTCATTAAAGGTGTCAATATCTAGGAGCCTGTTAAGTACGATCCGCTCAAAAGTCTTGGAAAAAGTGGACAGGAGACTTATTGGCCTGTAGGACTCAGGGGAGCACGAATATTTGCCCTTTTTGGGGACCATTGTAACTAGAGCACGTTTCCAAGGGGAAGCGATGGCACTCGGGCTCACGGTGGGTCCGAAATAGCAGATGTATTTGCAGATGATCTGGAAAACCGATTTACTCCGTTCTATTTTGCAACCGACCAGGAAGTTCGAGCCACAATTTCTAGGTTTGGACTCTCTTTCGGTCCTCCTGTTGTTGCGCTACCAGTGGATGAGGAAGAGGTCCGTGATCATATTAAGCGAATGGTCCCAACAAAAGATCCTGGTGTGGATCTACCTAAGATGGTAAAGTTGCAAAGTCACTACCCAACTCTGTCATTGCGCATCTCTGCCTTCTCTTTAATGCGTCACTCAACCTTGGCCATTTTTCCTTCTAGCTGGTACATACTTTTGCACGAATACAATACACCCTTTTACTCAACGAGTAACGGGTATAATAATAATAAGTAATAAGGAAACCAATGGAAAACTGCCTGTAGGAGTTGCGGCAATACATATCGCCATGCCAACAGCAAATTAAAAGTTTGCGACCTAGGTCGGCTCAACATTTGGCGCCAGTTGATTTGTTTGCTGTTTGTGAACCCAGCTGATTTACAATAAGACCATGCCACATGCAAAGCGGGTGAACTCTGAAAACTTCGGTCACATTATAAAAAAACAAGAGAGAACGCTATAGTCGGGTGCCCCGACAATCAGATACCCGTTACTCAGGTAAAGGGAGTGCGAGGGAGATGGAGATAGAAACTTTGAACACGCATAACTTTTTAACGAATGGTCCGATTTGAAAAATTTCTTCTACATTTCGATAGGTATTGATAAACACAATAAAACTGAATTTTTACTTTTCCGAAATATTGAAATTTTTAAAATCGTATATAAGCGATTGTGGGCGTTAGAGGGGCGTGGCACCTTTTTGAAACAAACTTGCGCTGCGTAGGAACTCCTAGAATCTGCATGCAAAATGCCAATCTTCTAGCTTTTATAGTTTCCGAGATCTCAGCGTTCATACAGACAGACAGACAGACGGACAGACAGACGGACAGACAGACGGACAGACAGACGGACAGACGGACATGGCTAGTGATCCTGATCAAGAATATATATACTTTATGGGGTCGGAAACGCTTCCTTCTAGCTGTTACATACTTTTGCACGAATACAATATACCCTTTTACTCTACGAGTAACGGGTATAATAATATTTTTCAACTAGTGAAACTCTTAGCCGAACTGAGTACTAGGCTTAAAACGATAAATAAAAGGAAAGGTTGTGCGAATTTATTAAAAAGTGAATACATTTTGCCTGATATGTGTTTCTCTTACATAAGTTGTTTATGCCTACGCGCATGTAAACACACAGACGGGTCTACCTAAGAACAGTGATAATTCGCACTGTCGGCACGGAGACGCTTTGGAGTTACGAGGCTTCCTCCCGACCGTGGAGTTATAAGTTGGGTTTATAACTGATTTATTATGAATTTGGTACAAGCTTATATAGTACTTGGATAACACTGAAGTTTAGTGTAAAGAATAGTAGAGTCAGGTGTGTTCTAGAGTAGGAGAAATTTGATGAAAATATGTTATTTTCCAGAGGAATTTTCCCGGTGGGAACCTAAACCGAAAGACCCTAAAAAAGGGTTTTGGTCTGAGCTAATAAGCAAAAATCCTTTGAATGTGTTAGCTCACATCCACCCACCGGGAAAATTCCTCTGGAAAAATAACATATTTTCATCAGGTTTCTCCATACAAGCGGAAGGGACAAAACCTCATTCACCCCTTACATTTCTTCCATCTCTGGTTTCAAAATACACGGGGGTGACACAAAAAGTAAGGGGAAATGATTTTTCTATCTGGATCTCTGGCAGTACAATGCATGCCAAAATCCACTGGTTATTCGCCTTCCCGCATTACAGATTTTCCACACGTGCTCACTTATGGTTTTCCTCTATTTGCAATATCTGCTTTTCCACACCCTCCCAGTTTTGGTTTTCCAATACTTTGTAGTATCTGATTTCCCACAATAAAAATTACATTTTTTCATGTAATATTTGTATGTGTATTTATTAATAATATTTACAATCGAAGCATTGGAATTAAAAATTGTTAATGCCTGAAGCACTTCCAGTTATTGATTGGCCGAATGCAGGTCTTAGGTATCCATGTCTTGTAAGCCTGTCTTCTGAAAATATCAAAAATAATTAAGATTTGAATGTAAGACCAGGAATAATAAAAAAGTGTAATTACCATTATTACATCTCCATACAAAATTAAGGGATCTCTCCAGAAATTACATATGCCTAGTTTGCCATGGCCGATCATTTACCCTCTGATCAGCTGTTTTATGTCGGGGATGAGACCTATGAGAAGAAAAAATCAAATATGGGAAATGCTGGCGCAATAGTTCTGGTCCCAAGAAGTCTCAATCGGCCTGGCTGAAATAAATGTAATATTTTGAATAAGTTAAACAACTACGTTAGTACTGAAGTACTATTCATACGACCATTTAATGAACACCATTTACCCCTGGTGAAGATTAAAAACATTTCAAGTGACACTGAAATGCAGAGTTTGTGTTCAAGAAAGCATCTGGAGGCTTATATTTATTAATGGCGAAAATATCTGTGGTACTAACCTCTGTAACGCTGAAATGTAGGTATTCAAACAACAATATTTATGTTATCACTTACCTTTTTCTTGTTTTTAGATTAAAATAACTATTTTCACTTTTGCACGAAATTTGAAACTGATGTAACCGTGCATCATATATTTGATAATACCAACATTCCGAAGAAAGATAATAATTGGTCATAATTTCGTTCTAACATTAGGTCATACTTTGCCCGCGAATAAATATTTCGTTTAAATAATATTTTTCAGTGACCGTTATCATTAAGGGTTATGTATATTATAGGTATATTAGGTGTTTTTCGACAATTCGATTTCATGTTAAGTGTAATCAATACTACCAACACGAATTTTTATTTTTTAACAACACTTAAAAATGGCTTAGGCCATGATCGGAAGATCAAATTATTTTATTTCATAGAAAATGTATAAAAATGTAAAGAAACTGCAATAATTTTTAATGTAAGTTAATGGCAATCCTTGATAAATTTGATCAAATATTTTGATCGTCTGACCAAGGTCATTATTCTATAATTGTTATTGCTTGGCTTAGATGCCTGGCATACAGTACATAAACTGTCTGCCTAAAGTCGTCGCAACTAGAACTTGAACCAGTTGGACTAAGGTTTGCATATGAGGGTCTGAAGACTAGAGCGACAGCCTCTGTTGAATGCAGAATGAGTACAACTTGATTGTAAGAGTCAGAATTGTTACTGAATTTATTGAATAAACTTAACGGTATTTATAGGTAACAAGAAAGGAAGCTAACTTCGGCAAGCCGAAGTTTATATACCCTTGCAGTTAAAATAAAAAGTCAAAGAAAGCAATGTACATTTTTATTTTTAACAGTGAACTTAACGCTTTGTTCCGTTTTCTTTAGAATATTTCCATGCGCTAATTGTTAACGATATACAGTGGCGGCATTTTGAATAATTTGTATAAATTTTTAACCATTTTTCAAATAAAACTTTTGATATTGTTGAGCCGAACAAGAAACTGTTTTCACGTTGATCTGTTTTAGCGTTAAGCTGAACCGAAAACTTTTTTATTATTTATTATTATTATTAGCTTTGAACTTAACTCTGAGCCCTGAACTGAACACATGAACACTTTGAACTCAACTGAACTGAATACGTTTTGGTTGTCATGATTTCTAATTGTTCAAAATCACCACGCCTACATAAAATTTAAAAAAAAAAAAACCTGGTTCTATTCCTATGGGAGCCTTAAGACATAGTGGTCCGATCCGGCTCGCTCCGACATATGTACTACCTGCAATAGAAAGAAGACTTTTGGGAAAGTTTCATTGCGATAGCTTTAAAACTGAGAGACTAGTTCGCATAGAAACGGACAGACGGACAGACGGACATGGCTAGATGGACTCGGCTATTGGTGCTGATCAAGAATATATATACTTTATGTGGTCGGAAACGTCTCCTTCACTGCGTTACAATTAGGCTATTCAATTGCGTTGCAAACGTTTGAAAAGTGTAAAAGTGTAAGCAGTTCCAACAACAATTTCCATACAAAATAGTTAGCAAGGCCTACAACACCCCAGCCTATGTATACAAATATGTTGTACTTGTGTAGAAATAATGGTTTAAAATAGAGGTTTTAAATACTAAAAAAATACTAAAAAGTCAGGTTTGAGTCTATGGTGAGTCAACCTAAAAGCCGATTGACGCTTAAGAATTCGCCTGTAGATTTTGTTGCTCTACTTTTGGCGACTAATGTTTTTTTTCTTGGTAAATGCTTTTGTTAAACTATGCATATATAACATCTATATGCCAAAGAATTCGCGGTTTTATTTTCGCTTATTTTGATATTTAATTGACGGCTTACTTATATAAGACGGTAAGGAAGTGACATACTTGATCAAGAAGTTGGCCACCCAATAAGCTGAAGAACTCGCGGTTTAAGCAAATTTTTGGTAAAACCAAATAAGAATGACTATAATAATGAGAATGACTATAATACATGTCCGTCCTCAGCCATTTAAAGCCTAAGAAATCGCGGACTTCTCATATAAAGTAAAAAGGGGACCATTTTTGTGTTCATTTGTCAATTTTATTTTAGGCAAAGCCTCCCTTGCATTTCTTTCTTCCTCAAAAATCATCAAGCAATACCAAAAATAGGAAGTTAGCCTTTTATTGTACGTCAATATCTTGCAACGATTTTGGAAAAAAGGTCGTTCACAATTTTTGTCAGGCAAACTTACAAATTTTACACTTTTGCAACGCAATTGAACACCCTAATTATCTGACTGAAATTATAATACCCTCTGCAAGGGTATAAAAAGTGCTTAGGTTAACAGAATAGGTATACAGCAAAGTGTTGGTTATTATGAATAATTTGGAAAATCCGCTAATGGGAGCAAGCCCAGTTACAATTCAGCAGAATAAACTCGTGCCAGTGAGTAAGTGGGTCATTGCTAATGTTGCTGACGGCTTGACCCGATATATGATACTTCAGTGCGCTGACTTATGACGAATGTACGCTAGACGTGATTCGGTGATCATCGTGCTGAATGTGCTAATACTAATGTTGGCGTTTCGTGCGGTGCAGCCTGGGGAAAGAGACAATAAACCCGATCCATCAAGGTAAATGGTGGATGGTATTCCCTTGCATACAGCTTGTAGTTCTATTTGGTTGTGGGTCGCAAACATCCATCTGTTTCGTTGATGCGTTCTTAACCAAATCAAATCTGCTTTCGACTTAATAATCTCACAGAGTGTTTCAGATTTGTTGTTGAATAGCTGAAATTCACACCGATTTTCAGCGTTGAATGCGGCTTGATGGTTAAAGCAAATGTGTTCGTTGTTGGATAATACTAGACATTGCTCGAACTCATCCTCAGTAAGACCAATGAATTGACCTCTGTGGGAATTTACAGCTATGATAGGTGTCTTAATGTCGAATCGATTCCAGCCTCCTGATTTCCACGTGGGGATGGTGCTGAAGACTTCCTGCTGTGCTGTCGATACCAGACAGACATAACATGATCTGTAGTTGTGGTTCCCTCAGCGCGCATGATTTTATAGAGTTCCATTACATTTTCCGTCGAGACCGGCAACATCTGATCCGGAAGTAGATGATCCCGAATTTTGTCTAATTGGTCTCTTAGCTGCTTAGGAGTTACCAGCATGGGACTGATGGTTCGATGACGAACGCCGGTAAGAACGCTGGCAATTTCCGCTTGCATCCGCTGCATTCCAGTTGCCAGCAGGGTTAGCTGGGCAGTTAAGATTACAAATGCTTGCTGTAAGTGGTCGCCTTGATATCTGCCTCGTTCCTTGTTGAGGGTTGCTAGTTGATGCTCCAAATTTCTGATGCGGTTATCAGTGGATGACTCGCTTCTCCTGACTACGTTTATAGTAGAATCCAAGATCGAAGTTTGGTTTTTGAGTAGCATAATCAACATGTCTTCTCTGGATTTCACCTCGTTTATGTCTTTGGCCATGTCGTCTGCGTACCTGGCGTCAAGTACGCCAAATAGTGAGTTAGCCACATTACCTACTATATCAAGTGGTGATCTTCGCTGTCGGGAATGTTTAATCAGATAACTTCCTTCTTGTAGCTCGACATATACATGTTGAAAATGCTCAAATATAGAGTTGCATGCGTTTTTGTTATGCAGCTCAGAGCACTTGTGCCTGAGTTCCTTAATCCCAGTGGACAATATGTTCATATCGCTCCAATATGGTTTCAAATCATAATACGCAATGATGGTCCATTCCGAAATTGCCGTTCTTGCAGTGCCCAGTCGTTCATAGAATATTTCGTGCTGATTGGCGAAGTGAGTTACATTTGTTGACTGCCCCATTGCGAGCGGAAGAATAATATGCATTGCTAGTAACGTGGGTAGAACTGGAATTTTTACTTTCTTCCTTACTGGGACCATTGATCCCTCGACTTCCACTATTACAGTGTTAAGCTCTTCAAATGTTAATGATGCGGTGGCTATGAATGATACAAGTAACAGTTTTGCAGATTTTAATTCAGCTTCCCACAGCCCGCCGAACGATGGAGCTCGGGGAGGTATGAACTTGAAATCCACCTGTTGCTGATTGCAATGGTGGCATTTCGAATGGGGCTAAGAATGGGGCTGACGTTGTACCGTATGTGACGGTGTTGAGCCGGTAATATTTAAGATCACCTGACGGATTCTTTCTCCAGACGACTAGTTGATGATACTGATCGTCAGGGCTGATCCACACCTGCCGATACATTTTCTCTATGTCCGCTGTAAACACATATTTATAAGTTCGGAAGCGTAATAGAATTGCAAATGGATCGCTTTGGACAGTGGGTCCAGCATAGAGTATGTCGTTTAATGACTTGTTGCTTGTAGTTTTGCATGAAACGTCGAATACTACCCGCAACTTTGTTGTGCTGCTTTCCGGCTTTAGCACGCACTGGTGTGGAATGAAGTAGTGATTAGCGGGTATATCTGTTTGGCACACTTGTTTCATGTGTCCTAGTGCTTCGTATTCATCCATGAAGTCCTCGTGGCCTTTCCAGACTTCAGGTGACGTTCTTCTTTCCAGAGCCAGAAACCTATTCGTGGCTGTTTTCTGTAATGCCCCCAGGGCTGAAGAATGTTCAGAAAATGGGAGTTTCACAACAAATTTGCCATCCTTTGCCACTCCTAAGTTTCCTACGAAGTGCATTTCGCAATGCGCCTCTATTGGTGATCGATGCCATTCTTCGGTTTCAAGATTTTCTAGGGTCCAGAATCGTTCCAACAGTGTATCGATTTCTTCGTCTGTAGCTGCGGCGGCACAAACCGCCGCTGAATCGTGATCCGAGGAGATCCTTCCGGCAATGATCCAAGTTTTGTATTCTGAAGAACTGGTCTGGTTTGGCAGCAGCAATGAATAGTAGTGCTCTGCTCCGATAAGCATGTCAATCTTTCCTGGCTTATCGAAATTTGGATCGGCTAGAGCTATGTTGCTTGGAATTTGTAGGCTTACCGAATTTAAGTGATGCGCAGGCTGATCAGCTATTATGTGTGGTAGCACAAAGGCTTCAACATCTTGACTCTTGACTCAACATAACTCGTTCGGGTATTGTTTTGCTGCGGAAGTCATCGCATTTATAGAGCCAGTGATTCCTTTTGCAAAATTGACAGCATGGTCCTTTTCCAGTGCTGGCTGATGAGCATGTTGGACCCTTTTAGTCCTTTCTTGATTGTTGTCCCTTTTTTCCTGTTCCAAGTACTCGGATGCGCTGGTCCAGAAAGCTTAGCAGTGTGTCAAGACCCGGTAACTCTCGGGACCCGTCTAACGACTGCTCGTATAGGGCTCTGCTAGCAAGATCCAATTTTTGCTTGATGATGGCAATCAATATTGTATCCCAACTTGATACATCGATGCCCAGTCCCTTTAGTGATGCAAGAGACTCGATAGTTGTATTGTACAACTCTTTTAATGACCTTGGATCGTCACTAACTGTGTTTTGATGCATGAAGCGATTGAGAATTGTGTCTGCCACATGTCGGGGATTGTTGTAGGAATCAACTAATATACCCCATGCGCTGAGGTAATTTTCTTCCTTAAGATCGATGTGTCTTATCAATCTTTCAGCCTCTCCAGTTACGGTGGTTTTTAGGTACCACATTTTTCGTACCGTCGCAGAGTGGGGTAACAGAGGCAAAAAGTGCGAATCAAATCAACCAAGCATAATACGATGCCCAAAAAAATTTTTTTAAAACAAGTTTAAATCACTTATAAAAAAAATCCGGATTTACTAAAAAAATATTTTTTTTAGTATTTAAAATTAATTTTTAACTTTAGTAAAATAGACGAAAACGATGTTATTCTGTTATTTTCGTGTGTCTCAATGCATTTGCAGTAAATTTGTTTTATATTATTATTTTAGGTAATTGTTAATATCTTAAATATTAAATAAAAACATTTCTTATGTTGTCCAACCATTTTCGATTGATATTTAGGCACAAAAAAAGTTTGTTGTTAACACTAAAATTATTAAACACTCTTTACAATCTGTGTCCGTATCTGCATCTTCGTCCGTATCTGCACCTTCGTCTGAATCTGAATCTTCTTCTGAAAGCTTCAATAAGTCAAGAGCCTCTTTAGGTATTTTAGTGGTTTTTTCCTTGTGTAAATCCGATATAGAGGTTATTATTGGATCAGAACTTATGAGTAGCCTTTTAAAAACGTCTTCGTTTTGTTTTTCTCGACTGATTTTTCGAGAAAATTGCTCCCGATATCTTTTAAAATCCTTGTTTTTTGCTTCTTGCGCCTCTTCTGAAAGTTGGCCAATTGGAAGCAAAGCGTGCTCAATAATTTCTGGGCCATGAATACAAAATGTATGCAAGGTAGGAGGCATATAATACCATGGGTATTTCTCTACAAAAAGATAAGCTGTCTGATGTGCAAACAAACGAAACTTGATAGCATATATTTCCTTGCCAGATGACACTGCAATCAATATAGTATGCATTCTTTTAATCAGGTCTAAGTCTATATTAGTTATCTTAGCAGAAAGTTCAGCGTTCTTAAAAAACCTTCGAGCTGTATTGCCGTCATTAAAATTTCCGCAACCTGGCTTGGGTTGATCCACTATAAGTCTTATCTGATTCCTAAAATCTTTTTGAATTTGAGCTTTTCTGTCAGCAACAATTTTCTTATCTTCAGGGTTCCTAACTTGCCACTTCTTAATTGTCAACTTGTTGGATAGATGTAGAAGGCATTCGAAGAAACGGATCCAGCCGTGAAGAATTGATAGGCCAAATTGTAATTTTTCTGTTTTTGTGGGAACTTTAATCATATGCTCAATCTTATTGAATTCTTTACTTGTACAACCACATATATAGCACCTTTGGGTGGAAGTCGTTTCCGTCAAAGCGTCTTTTTCCATGTTATCCAATTGTTTTATATGCATTTAGAGCCAAATTTGATTCGGATTGGTCAATTAATTCACCCACAAAAGCTAAAAGAGTAAGCGCACCTTTTTGGCTTACAAATGTGAAGATATCTCCATATCTATAAACGATAGAGGTAAAGGAACTAAAGATTCCAACTCTACTGCCTAAAAGTTAGTAAAAGTGTATTTTACTTCCTTAAAATATGCCCAAGAAAGGCAAACATACTAATAAAACCGTTTCTGGAAAATTTTTAATTTTTGAGGTTAGGTTACTGTTATTAACTTTTCTCAAAAAAAGCACAAAACTGCACCTCTATTTTTGCACATTTGAAAGTTTATACATCAGAGAAATTTTCAGTAAAATATGAAAACGGCGAAACGCGGCTCTTCCGAGAAATCTTTAAAGATTTCTCAGAATCAGGTTAAATTTAAGGTGTATAAAAAATATTTATTAAAAATATAATATATGAATTCTAAATTTTTGTTTTTAAATGAAAAAATAGTTAACATTTAAAAGAAAACAATGGCATTTCCAGTTTTTTGGTACATTAAAGATTGTTAGTTTAATATTTTTTTAAAAATGAAGAAAAAGTAAAATTTGGATAGTCTTGATGAAATGTGAATCAAAGTGTAACTTTGAGAAAGGATAACTCTGGTCTGATAAAACTAAATGCGATTTCAGTTTTAGATTATGAAAGGTCATTCAATGTACCATAAACTGCCAACATTACTTTTAGAAATTTTTGAGATTTGATTTTAACATTAATTCGCAAAATCGGCCTCTGTTACCCCACTGTGCGTCGGCATGTTAGTATCATGGACCATGCATTTGAATAAATTAAAAAAACTGAGTCCATTTGAGTAGATCCCCATCGAATTTGGGGATGCTGACTCTGTGCAAATGCATATCTTCATTGCTAGAGGAGTTTGATTTTGCTCCTAAGATAACTTGAATTTCATTTTCAAGTTTTAGGAAGGATTTCATGTCATATCCTCCCTTGCTTGGATCATCATATTCTTCATGTATGGAGAAATGGATCTCTTGAGTTTGCGCCCATAGTGATTTTATCAAATCACTTGTTACGGTCTTTCCCGTTTCTGAATACTCTTTCAGAGCGCGCTTAATCGAATCTGATATTGCCTTTTGTCGACGACATGCTGATATAAGTTTCTGGGACTTTTGATTTAGCGTCGCTTGTGAACGGTTGTGTTTACTTTTGTGCTCTGAGTTATTTGTGTTTAACAGTGATTTTTTGCGAGTGTCTTGTGTTTGTTTATAAAGAAAGCGTAGCCTAACAATTGTGTAAGTGTTTTTATCTAAATCTCCCAATTAACGGGTGCATTGTTCTAGTTATTTTAACATTTCTATTTGGATTTGTTTAATCGCTTGTCTTTGTTAGTGTAAATTATACGCTCTAAACTTGCTAAAACTCTTGTAATCTCTCTTCCACTCTCCCACTCTCACTCTCTCTGAACTTGCTGTACTTCTATTTCTCTCTCTCTTGCTTGCTTTAAATTTGTAACTGTTCGTGTGTATAGTTGTTGGTGCCCCACAAGCCACGCTCAGTCGATAGAAGCTTTTTTCTCTCGCGACAGACAGACAGACAGACAGACAGACAGACAGACAGACAGACAGACAGACAGACAGACAGACAGACAGACAGACAGACAGACAGACAGACAGACAGACAGACAGACAGACAGACAGACAGACAGAGAAATGGCAAAAGAATGAATTTAAAAGAAAAACAAATCTAATTTTGGGGCACTTTGGGTCGTCTTTTGTTCTAATTTGTAGCGCACACGGGCCGCGGTGTTTTACGAATTAATGTGATTTTTTGAGATTTTTATGTCAATCCGTTCTAGGTGAATTTGGTAATACTCTAGTTTAGGGGATGCCGTGAATCAAATTGTTTAAACATTTCCATTTGTTTAAACAATATGAGGCACGTGTAAGGAAGGGTAAGAGAATCAATTCTCAATTGTCAATATCTCAACGTTTAAAAACTAATAAATAGTTTGCTGATCAGTTTTTTGCATCATAAAAATAAAAGCAATTTTAAGGAAAATTTCGACTGCAAAAATCAGCTTAATGGGACTTAACTTAACTTAACTTACAGAATAGTCTACCGATATTTTAAATGTAACGTTTACCTATAAAAAAAGGCGCAAAAGAAAAGATTTGGAATATAATCGATTTTTTAACCGCCCATTTTAAATGTGTTATGACTGTGGTATTTTAATTTTCCCCTTGCGCGGTCACACTTAAAGTGCGACAGCAGGACATACATACATACATGTACGACTTATGCAAAGTGCGCCAGCAGAACATACAAGTTATACGACACATTACTTAGGGGCACTTCCCCAATTTATAAACTCCGAGATAAACCCGTGGTCAGCTATTTCTTTTAACTACGCCTCCAAGTTATTCCCACCCAGATCAATTTCACACATCCCGCATCAAAGGGATTCTGTAAACACCCAAGCCGATATTGTAAACATCGGAGCCCCAAAGCGGGCCCCGAAGTCCGCTAACATAAACATCAATTTCCGGCAGAAATTCAGTTTCAAATTTAATTGCCAAATTTCATCATCCTATTTTTCCGACTCTCTTGAGTCATTCTCTTAATCAGTTTTTCTGAGATAAATCTCTTAAGCCGAGGTTTCATGATTGATTATTGAAGTTTAAAAATTATAAATCAGTGAGCAGTGAAATAAGTTCGACCTATGAAACAATTGTAATAGTGAATAAGTGAAGTTAAAAAAATAAAATTAATTTTTTTTATCAACTCACTAAGGAGAAAGTTAATTGGCGCCCAACGTGGGGCCGCTCGTTTAAAAAATTCCAATGCAAGGCTTAAAAACGAAATCCTAATAAAATTTTAAAGTGAAAAAAGAATTTGTGCGGCCAACAAACCCAGTTACAACCAACGAAATAAAAAAGTTTGTGTTAATTAAATAAGGAGGAAACTAATAAATGCAATAATCCCCTTAACTAAAAATATAACCAACGAAATAAAAAAGTTAGTGTTAAACTAAAAAATAAAAAAGGTGGAAATTAATAAATGAAATAATCCGCTTTAATAAAAAATTTACACCCAATCAAAAATAGTGATCGTAACATAATTCACTGCTACGGACAATCAAAAAAAAATAATAAATAAAAAACAACAATAAAAAAAAAACATCAAGAATTAAATATTTAATAAAACAAAACAAATCATCCTCAACTAAAAAAGAGAAATTATTGGCTGAAGGGCAATCCCTCGCCACAAGAAGACCAAAAAATTGAAAAGTAACATTTAAAAGGAAGGCACAGAGTGAGAGACGACCCCAACCAGGATCATCAATTGAAAAGAAGACCCCATCAGGATCATCATACAAGAGAAAGAATTTAATAAGGACGATTCGTGAGCGATTTTTTTTATTATTAATATTTAAGGGTATTGAAAAGAGAGAAATAAAACAAAGTGGAAGAATTAATTTCAAAATTCGATAAAATTCTCAAAATGAATCCTCCTCAAGAGCAGGCTGGACCTAGTAATAAAAGACCACACACAGCGAGTCCTCCTCAAGAAGTTACAAACAATCAGGTAGTAACAAACACCACAATGTTAAATGTAGGAGAATTAATAAAACAGATTGTAAATTACGAATTAAATCCATTAAAAGACGAGATTGGAAATCTAAAACAGCAGTTGTCTAATAAAATAAAGAAGGTTGAAGATTATCAGATAGAAGTTATTGATCCAAATATTAAATGCGAAACATCATATGAGATCATCAAATATGTAAGGGAATATAAAGGTGAGGAAGATAAGTATGTCAGCTGGAGAGAGTCAGCTGAAATAGCTATGGGGCAATATGCCAGAGGCAGCGATAGATTCTATTCTGCATTGCCAATCTTAAGGAACAAAATAACAGGAATGGCAAATGATGCCTTAACTCATAACGGTACAGTTTTAAATTTCGATGCCATAATGGCCAGGCTTGACTTTGTCTTTAGTGACAAACGTCCAATCCATATTATTGAACAAGAATTGAGTGTATTAAGCCAGGGTAAATTATCCATAATGGATTACTACGGAACTGTTAATAGAAAGTTAACTCTATTAATTAATAAAACTATTATGACTTACGGAAGAAATAAACCAATAACATTAGAAATGAACGAGAAACATAGAAAAACCGCCCTCAGAGTTTTTATAACCGGCCTTAACGGTCATATTTCTGACACAATATTTTCAATGAATCCTCAAGACTTACCAAATGCAATGGTTATAGTTCAGGAATTGGAAAGTAACAATATGAGGGCTCATTTTGCTAATACTTTCTCAACCACACAGAGAAAAAATAATGAACAAAATTCAAGTGGAAACGGTCAAATATATTTAAATAATAAGCCCAGACAGCATAACAATAATTATAATAACCAAAGGAATAATAATAATAATTTAAGATTTAACCAAGAAAGTAATAATTACAATAATAACAATCAAAATAAAAATGGTTATAATAATTATAACCAGAACAGGAATAATAATTGGAATCAGGGCAGATATAATAACAACCAGCAAAATCAGTGGAACTCGAATAAACCACAACAAAATAGATGAGTAGATGTAGATGATGAGTCAATTCAGATTCAAAATAGGAACAATAACGGTTATAATCAAGGATATAATAATAACCAAAATAATAATTATAATCAAAATAAATGGAACCAAAACAAAATAAAAGAGTACCGACTGGAACTGTTAACCAGCCGGCTAACAAGACCATGAGACTTAATAATATTGAGGAAGACCATTTTTTAGACCAAAGCCAGGAGAAGGATTACCCTACTTAATTAGAAATGATAAAAAAATAAATAAAAAATTAAAAATATTAATTGACACAGGGGCAACCTCTTGTTATATAAAAACGGGAATTTATAAAAGTAAAAATGAGCTCCCAATATATAAAAGAGTATCCACAGTAAATGGATATTAAATAATAAAATATTATCATATGATAACTATATTTGATAGGCGATATACTATAATATTCCCATTAATTTCCCGATCGATCCTATGGCAGCTATATGATATAGTCGTCTGATTTTGATAAAATTTTATTCGAAATTCAGAAATAATTAAAAACTAATATTCCCAAGATTAATAAAAGTAATTATAGTAAAGTAATACTATAAAAAACACCGAATCTATAATTTTTTGAACGTTTTTTTTCCGATCCTGCCTATGGGAGCTATAGGATATAGTTGTCCGATCCGGTCGGTTCCGACTTATATACTACCTGCAATAGTAAGAAGACTTTTGGGAAAGTTTCATCCCGATAGCTTAAAAACTGAGAGACTAGTTTGCGTAGAAACAGACAGAAGGACAGACGGACGGACAGACGGACATGGCTAGATCGACTCGTCTAGTGATGCTGATCAAGAATATATATACTTTATGGGGTCGAAAACGTCTCCTTCACTGTGTTGCAAACTTCTGACTGAAATCATAATACCCTCTGCAAGGGTATAAAAATCGGAGCTGTGATTGATACAGCTAAAGGAACGATAAAATATAATGGAAAGGAAGAAAAATTAAATTACGACAACGGAAATAATTTAAATCAACATTCCTTTTCCGAAGAAAACACCATTCTTCCGTTCAAGGAATTTATTTTAAAAAAATACTTTAATGAAAAGACTCGAGTCAGATCCGAATGATGCACTACGAGCAGTACAAACAAGTGGCCCAACGATACCAAGCACGTGCTTGTTACGCGCACGTGCGCGTAATTAATTAGGGCAAAAATGCGAGTTCGCGAGGAAAATTCATGAAACAAATACTACAAATACTACAACTAAGATTGAAGTAAATGAGATAAAATTTTAGTTTTTAATACAGGGATAGATGTTGAAGTTCAAATTAAATGATAAAGATTGTTATAATTTTTACATAGAACAAGAAAAGGCTCATGCAGAGTAAAATTTGATGTACATCGAGGCAAATTAAGAGGGTAATAATTTCGTGTTAGTCTAACGGGAACATTAAAAGTTAAACGGTTTACCAGTTCTACAGAATCAATATCACCTCTTATAAGATTATGCTTAAAAATAGTACCAAGCATTATTCTACGGTTTTCAAGTGTAGGTAAATTAAGCAATAGTAATCTACTCTGGTAGGAAGGTAGCCTTACGTTTTGATCCCAGTTCAAACTACGAAGGGCAAAAAGAAGAAATTTTTTTTGCACCGACTCAATACGGTCGATGTGCACTTGATATTGTGGACTCCAAACTGAAGAACAATATTCCAAAATAGGACGGACAAGGGAGGTAAATAATAATCTGGTTGTATAAGGGTCATCAAATTCTTTTGTCCAACGCTTTATAAACCCAAAAACACTCATAGCTTTATTGACAGTGGCCTTTATGTGGCAATCAAATTAAAGTTTTGGGTCGAGAAGAACACCTAAATCGTTAATTGAATATATACGGTCGAGTGGTGTATTTTGAAGAGAATAACTAATAAACGTAGGAGTACCCCTATAAAAAGTCATAACGTTGCATTTAAGGCAGTTCAGATTTAAAAGGTTGTACTCACACCATCCCTGAAAACAATCAATATTTGACTGTAAGTTGAAACCTGACCCTACATCTTTATATGATAAACAAAGCTTAACATCGTCAGCGTACATTAGTACACGAGAATGTGCTATGATAGAGGGAAGATCGTTAATAAACAAAGTAAACAGCAAAGGGCCTAAATGACTACCTTGAGGAACTCCAGATGTCACGTTGATCATTTTAGAAACAGCGCTCTTAAATATAACCCTCTGAGTCCTACCATTCAAGTAACTTGAAATCCAAGTTAATAGATTACATGGAAACCCAAGCTGATCTAATTTGAATAAAAGGAGAGAGTGGTTAACAGAGTCAAAGGCCTTACTAAAATCTGTATATATAACGTCAGTCTGAATGTTATTCTTATATCCATTTATTACAATAGATGACAATTCAAGAAGGTGGTGGTGGTTGATCTTCGCTTAACAAAACCATGCTGACACGGTGATATTAGCGAGGAACATAAATGCTGCAAATGAGAAGTAATAATACGTTCAAATGCTTTAGGAATTGCCGACAATTTAGAAATGCCTCTATAATTCTGGGCATCCGCCTTCGCACCCTTTTTGTGGAGTGGAATAATGAAAGAGTCCTTCCAGATAGTTGGAAAAACTGATGATGAAATAGACAAATGAAAAAGTTTAAGAATCAGTTTACAAATGGTTGAAGCACAAAACTTAAGCACACTCCCAGGGAGTCCATCAGGACCGGGAGAATACGTTGGCGTTGTTGTTGCTAAATCCTTTAAAAGAGAACTTTCAGTAATTACAGGGGTAAAAATACATGTATCCCTATTTAAGGGGTTAGGGTTGGTAGGGTTTGACCAAGCAGCCGAACTATAAGTAATTTGGAAAAACACGGCAAATAAATCCGAAATTTCAAAATCCGACTTTGGAGAAAGGGTATTAGTACAGGGGAGGCCAATTGTCAATTCCAATGTTGGATGATACCGGTCTTCAGGTACAACAAGTGCGTCAATTCTAGATACCGTAACTTCATGCGGAGTCAGTGGGAAGAGACCAACAGATATTAGGGAGATTGAAGTCACCCAAAACAATCATAAGGTCTCTGTTGGAAAGGAAGGACTGAACAGATTTTATAGCAGACAGATGGTGCTCATAAATTATTAAATCAGAGCCAGGAGGAATATAAGAACAGGTTACAAAAATAGATAAGGATTGAATGGAAACTTTGACACTAACAAATTCAATATCGTTAGGGATATGAATGTTAAGTCTCTCCGATGTTAAACTAGAGGTAACGGCAAGCAGTACACCACCCCCCCTACGCGGGGAGCGATCGGTCCTGTAGGTGTTAAAGTTCATTGACAAAACTTCAGAGTCAGATATCTCTGGTTTCAGCCAAGTTTCCGTAAAAGCCAAAATATCTTCAGTAAATGCAGAGGAGTCAGCATAAAGCTTTGGTAGCTTCATATTTAGTCCTCTAACATTTTGATAAGCCAAAAATAAACCTGTTAGTTTTTTGGCACAGTGGAACCCTGTTATTAGGCACAGTGGAAAGCTGATTATTAGGCACAGTGGGATGCCTGTTATTTGTTCTCGGTTTATTGGGAACAAATTCTTTAATTACCAAATCATCATTAAGCCAAAAGCTTTCAGAAAGTAGTACATTAAACACATCAGGCGGAGCAAATATTTTAAAAGAAGATATCCTACGGGCGTACGAAAATCGAAATTGTTCAACTTCAATGTCCTCGGATGGGAATTTTTCACGTATGAATTCCAAAACATCCTCAGATTTGGTATCCGGGGTAAATCTAGAAACAAACAATTGCTTCCTATGTGGAACAACTGAAAGTTTCTTACGCCCCCCAGCAGCAGTCTGAACCTCACTCGGCTGGGACCCAGAAGCGGTTCCTACTGTATCTACGGTCAGCACCGACTTCTGTGCCTCAGGTTGGCATCCAGAAACAGGGTCACCTCCGGAACTGGCTGTAACCATAGGCACAGGTGGCTCGCTTACCCCTGTGCCGACAGGAACTGCTGCAGCTACCGAGTTCAATGTTTTATTTTGTTCCACGGTCTTATTAACTGCCCCTGAGCTAGCTTTTTTGCGTTTAGGCGACTCGGTTAATAATAATTTCTTATTATTAAATTGGTCACAAACTGAGTTGAACCCGTCATTAAGCTGTTTAAAAGCTCGTGAAAGGTTCAATAGTCCGTGTTGAGTCTGCCTCATAAAGCTGCTCATTTCGACTGTCATTTCCTTGCAGGACTCACATGCCCACATGAGACCGGTATGCATTTCAATGAAGTCTTTAACTCTGCCAGTAAATCCTGCACATTTGACGTGCATGACCGATTCGCAGAGCCAACAGATAATAAAAGAATCTTTAGTTGACATCGAAAGAGAACAACATTTCTTTGTACAGATAAGGGCCATTTTATATGAAAAAAAGTTATTCAAAGAAATAGAAAATAAAATGTGGAAAATATACCTCAAGTAAATTTGGCACTGGGATCAAATTCGCAAAACCGCAAAGACACAAAACAACGAAAAGTATAAGAGCGCGAGATCGCGAGTTTAATTAAAACAAGAACAATTAGAACAATGCACCCGTTAATTGGGAGATCTAGTTAAAAACACTTACACAACAAAAACAAACAAAAGACACTCGCAAAAAATCACTGAAAAACACAAATAACTCAGAGCACAAAAGTAAACAAGCGACGCTAAATCGTTAGTGATGGATCCTTCGGTAATTTTGTCAAATCTTCGTTAAGCTAAATACTTTTCCAAAATCGATTTAGAATCTGGATTTCATCAGATTCTCATGAGTGAAACAGACGTACAAAAAACATTGTTCTCAATAAACAATGGAAAATACGAATTCCTGAGAATGCCATTTGGGTTGACTAACGCTCCCAGAATTTTCAAAAGAGCAATGGATGATATATTAAGAAAAGAAGTCGGTTAAACATGCCATGTTTATATGGATGACATTACAATATTTTCAAAAACTATTGAACAACATTACAAAGATCTAATTGTCATAATTAAAATTTTGCTGAACGCAAACATGAAAATTTCAATTGAAAAATCAAAGTTCTTTAAATTAGAAACTAATTTTTCAGGTTACGTTGTTTCCCATAATGTGATCAAAACCGATCCCGAAAAAAATTCTTCAATCACAAAATACCCAATTCCTAAAAATATCCGAGAGCTTAGAAGCTTCCTAGGTCTTACAGGATATTATTGAAAATTTGTCCAAAATTACGCAAAAATTGCGAAACCATTAACAAAATATTTAGAAGGTCAAAAAGTATCTAAAAAAGCTTCACGTAGAGCTTCAATACAGTTGGATGATTCGGCTGTAAGAGCTTTTAACGAGCTCAAAGATAATTTAATCGCACAAATAGAACTGGTACAACCCGATTATAATAAAAAATTTACTTTAACCACTGATGCGTCTGATTTAGCTATTGGTGCTGTTCTTTCTCAAGAAGGAAAACCAATTACTTTCATTTCCAAAACCTTATCCAAAACAAAACAATTGTACGCAACAAATAAGAAAGAACTTTTAGCCATAGTTTGGGCATTTAAAAATTTAAGAAATTATTTATATAGAGTAAATAACATCGAGATCTATACAGATCATCAACCCCTGTCCTTCTCCATTTCTCAGAAAAACCCGAATATTGAAATGAAGAGATGGTATTCATTTATAGAAAGTTATTCACCCAAATAACAAATGTAGTCGCGGATGCTTTATCAAGGATCCAAATAAATAACTTAACGGAAAGTATCGAATCGGTCTCAGATCAAAATACTCAGCATTCAGCCGAAAGTAGTTTTGAGAATGTCATACAAGAAACCCGAAAACCCTTAAACCAGTTTAAGCAACAATTGCTAATAGCAACGGGGAGGTATACAATACATAAGTCGATTACCGTTTTCGGAAATACTAGACATATAATAGAGTATGATACTCCAGAAAATTTAATATCAATCTTAAGAGAATATATTCCACCTAATATAACCATAGGAGTTCATTGTACTTTAGAAGATTTTTATATAATCCAAAAACCACTTAAAGAAAATTTTATAAATACATTTTTATATACAACAAGAGAGAACGCTATAGTCGGGTGCCCCGACAATCAGATACCCGTTACTCAGGTAAAGGGAGTGCGAGGGAGATGGAGATAGAAACTTTGAACACGCATAACTGGTCCGATTTGAAAAATTTCTTCTACATTTCGATAGGTATTAATAAACACAATAAAACTGCATTTTTACTTTTCCGAAATATTGAAATTTTTAAAATCGTATATAAGCGATTGTGGGCGTTAGAGGGGGCGTGGCACAAACTTGCGCTGCGTAGGAACTCCTAGAATCTGCATGCAAAGTGCCAATCTTCTAGCTTTTATAGTTTCCGAGATCTCAGCGTTCATACAGACAGACAGACAGACAGACAGACAGACAGACAGACAGACAGACAGACAGACAGACAGACAGACAGACAGACAGACGGACGGACGGACAGACGGACATGGCTAGATCGACTCGGCTAGTGACCCTGATCAAGAATATATATACTTTATGGGGTCGGAAACGCTTCCTTCTAGCTGTTACATACTTTTGCACGAAAACAATATACCCTTTTACTCTACGAGTAACGGTTATAAAAATATTTGTCCAGGATGTAGAAAATGCGGAAGATAAATGTCTTATCATTACAGAAACGCATTGTAGGGCACATAGAGGGCTAGATGAGAATTATAAGCAAATATGCAGACTATATTACTGGCCTAATTTATACAAAACGCTTAAAGAATTTATAAAAAATTGCACCATTTGTAATCAAAACAAACATAATAGACACTTAGGGCAAATTCCTATCGGAGAGGCACCAATTCCTGAAAAAGAAGGTGAAAATTTGCATATCGATATCTATTATGCCCAGAATCTAATATTCATTACTTGTATAGATTCATATTCGAAATTCTTGGTAGTAAAAAAAATTCCAAATAAACTAAATATAGAAAATAAAGTTTCAGAAATTCTGCAACAATTTCCCTTGGCCAAAACCTTGATGATAGACAACGAACCAAGTTTCACTTCATCCCAATTTAAATCTTTCGCTCCGTGAAACGGGATTTCTTTATTCTTTGCGGATCCTCGACATAGTACGTCTAACGGTCAAATAGAAAGGGCACACTCAACGCTAACAGAAATTGCTCGCTGCATCAAAGACGAGCTTAATTTAATTGATTATTCTGAAATTATCATTAGAGCGGCTCAAAAATATAATTTAACAATTCACTCAATAACTAACCAACGACCATATGATATATTATTTAATAAAATACAACATGATAGAAATCCCCTATTATTAAAACAAGCTCAGGAGAGAATGTTAGAATTTCATACAAGAAAAACAAGACAAGACAAGAAAAACACTGTCACGTAGGTGAAGTAATTTACGAAAAGAAACACGGGGAAAGAAATAAGCTTAATTCTAGATACAAGAAACAAGTAGTTAAGGAAAATCTTCCAAATAAAGTTATAATAAACAGCAGAAATCGTACGATTCATAAAGATAATATTAAATCTTAAATAAAAATGTTTTATCTTAAATTCCAGATAATGATTTCATTAACGTACGTATTATTGATGGTAGCCACAACCAAATCCGAAATTATGGATTATACCAACCATGATTTCTTTCTTTACAAGGATACTAAAGATGTTCTTATTTATGAATCATACGCAGATTTATTTCATATTACTAATTTAAGTTTTTATAAAGAAATAATTAATCTTGAATCAGAATTTATAAATAATAACCCGAATTTACATTGGGAAATGTCCCACGAATTAAAAATTATCAAAACGCTTATCTAACAAATTATACCCAATAGATCAAAACGCGGTATTAATGAATTAGGCGCTATTTGGAAATGGATAGCAGGAACACCAGATCAAGATGATTTTATAACAGTGCAAAATAAGATAAATGATTTAATACAAAATAGTAATGATCAATTCGTCATTAATTCTAAAATATTTAAAGAAATAAAAACTCTATCTGGAGAATTTAAAAGAGCCTTAAAAAATCAAGAAATTCCACTAAGAAAATATCGTCTCCGCTTAGTTACGTACGATCTTATGAATTTAATGGATACAATTACACTTGCAAAAATTGATGTATTTAATACTAAAATTCTAAACAATGAAGACTTACAAGAAATTTATAAACATGAACAAAAGCCTGTAATTATATATCAGGATTTATCAGGACATATCAGAATTTAAAATCGCATTACACCAGGATATTCTAATTATATACATAAAATACCCCATTATTATCGATTGTTGTGAAGTCTACAATTCAAGATCCATTTCACATAATGATGGAAAATTGTTAATTGATAATCACGTCGCAAAATGCAGAAATAAGTACTATGTAATGTCTAACTTTAAGACGGAATTATTTAATAATTATTGCACAATAAACCCAGAAGGTTCTTGCTTTACCAAATTACTATGTAAAAAAATCAGAAAAAAAAAATAAAAATATAGATGTAATCCAAGAAGGAGCCATTTTTGTAAATGGACATAATATAATTAATGACACTTATTTAGATGGGTCATATTTAATAACTTTTAACAGCACCACTAAAATTAATAATATATCTTTCAATAACGTAGATAATAAGATATTGGAATACATCACTGCTCGAAAATATACAGAATTTGTAATATCCGAATTTATTATCTCAAATGATTCCGAACTCTCATTCGATAATATTAACATACTAAATCTTTTTATTCAAATTAAACAAACTAAAATACCAATTTCGTTAATATTAATCGTATTTACATTTATATATTTAATTTTCATGCTTATAATCAAATACAGAAAGTTTTTAATATTCAAGCCACGGCAATCCAATATAGAAATACAAGAAGAAAATAATATACCTGAAAATGAGAATTCCCTAGAAGAAAATATCATTGTCGAATTGACTAATCAATTACATTCAATATACCCATCAGTTCCAATGAATCGGGACGATTCAATTTAGAATGGGGGGAGTTATATGACACATTACTTAGGGGCACTTACCCAATTTATAAACAACTTTGAGTTTAGAACAAATCTCCAAATAACTCAGACTGACTCCGAGATAATCCCGTGGTCAGCTATTTCTTTTAACTACGCCTCCAAGTTATTCCCACCCAGATCAATTTAACACATCCCGCATCAAAGGGATTTTGTAAACACCCAAGCCGATATTGTAAACATCGGAGCCCCAAAGCGGTCTCCGAAGTCCGCTAACATAAACATCAATTTCCGGCAGAAATTCAGTTTCAAATTTAATTGCCAAATTTCATCATCCTATTTTTCCGACTCTCTTGAGTCATTCTCTTAATCAGTTTTTCTGAGATAAATCTCTTAAGCCGAGGTTTCATGATTGATCATTGAACTTGAGTCCGGCAGTCCGTTTTGGAGGATCAAATCGAGAAGTTTAAAAATTATAAATCAGTGAGCAGTGAATTAAGTTCGACCTATGAAACAATTGTAATAGTGAATAAGTGAAGTTAAAAAATAAAATAAATTTTTTTAATCAACTCACTAAGGAGAAAGTTAATTTACATTCATGTGTACGAGAAGTAGACGCACATTCCGATGGACTGAAGGAAACCGCTAAAAGTATCGAGACCACCGTGCTTCTTCTCATCTTCTCGCCGTTCTTTTGCTCTCTCGGTATTCTCGTTCACTTCTATTCTGGCGTTGAGAGCGTGCGGTTCATACAATCTAAGTCTGCATTATTATTTGTTCATTGGTAGGTGACCTGTTTAATACTTAATTGTATTATATCTATTTACTAGCAGGGTCGGTAGCCCGCAACTTGAAATTGAAAATAAAGCATACCTTTATATTTGCTACTTATTTAAAAATAAAAAAATTCCTTATATTTAGCCTATAAGCCGAGAATAATTTTATCATAACTTTTTCCATTAATTTCCGAAAAAACAACAGTATATTGTCCTATGCAAACTACTTAAGAAATATAAAAAAAACTTGCGAAAAAATTCCTAAAATTCTTATTGCTTGCGTAAGGTATCAGCTGCACAGAACAGAAACAAATTCATTTTTCGACAAAAATCGTTACACTTATTTTCTTCACAACATTAGTACTTTGTCCAAAACATATTGCTTAAATATAGAACGTAATACAGGGTTGAGCATGTAATTAAATTCCAAATCGATTAGCGTGTAAATCTAGAAAATAAACTTGTTTTCTTAAAAAAAAAATAGAACAAAAAAGTGCGAAAAGATATACATAGCTCTCCAACAACCAATATGATAATTTTGGTTAAGATTTAAGAAATTAGAGGGAATATTTTTTATAGGCAACGAAAAGGTAAATAAAAACCAAATACTCTTGGCGATATAACTAACGGGTGTTTTTGGAAGGTACCCACAGTAGACAACACTTATAAGGGAAACCAATATTTATGCGAAGCAATGTTTTGCTTTATTTATTTGACTAATTTAAGAAAAGGCATCAAGAAAAGCAATTCGATAATACTGCATTTTACCATTGATATTTTGTTTCAGTATTTTTGTTTTCATTAAATTTTCACCTTGATTAGAATAATATTAATAATAAGGAATGCAGGTGGAAGGGAATGCCGTGAATCAAATTGTTTAAACATTTCCATTTGTTTAAACAATATGAGGCACGTGTAATGAAAGGTAAGAGAATCAATTGATTTGAATATTTAGTTTTTTTGAATACTTTCAATGCTATTTGCATTTTAAAACACAAAAATCTGTAAGAAAATGTCTTCGATCTGTTGTGGAAGTGTAAATGCAATATTTTTTAAGCAAAAGGATATCAGTATTATCATTAATTGAATATAAGCGAATCTAACTTCCTTAGTCAGCTGCAATGCACACACACGCACATATCTAGGGATTGTGTTTATAAAAAACTCATTTTGTGGCCTATATATATTTCGCCCATGTGTGTGTGCAACGGAGCGAAATAATGTTTTTTACAAGTCAACAATTTGTCAATATCTCAACGTTTAAAAACTAATAAATAGTTTGCTGATCAGTTTTTTGCATCATAAAAATAAAAAGCAATTTTAAGGAAAATTTCGACTGTAAAAATCAGCTTAATAGGATTTCTGTAAGTCTACCGATATTTTAAATTTAACGCTTACTTAAAAAAAAGACGCAAAAGAAAAGATTTGGGATATAATCGATTTTTTAACCGCGCAGCTTAAATGACTGTGGTATTTTAATTTTCCCCTTGCGCGGTCACACTCAAAGTGCGTCAGCAGGACAAACATACATACATACATACATGTACGACTTATGCAAAGTGCGCCAGCAGAACATACATACATACATATGTGCAGGCAATGACGTCAGACTTCTTTTTTTTTTTTATATATGCTTTATTTATTGAATATTCTCTATATGAGACTAACAATAAGTGTATCAAATCTTAGGTTCCTTAGGTTCCTTGCGAGGTTATTTGGATAAGCTTGTTATGGTAGGCCGCTTTCTGCTTTGATATTTCATCTTTGACCGGTGGTATGCCCAGATCTCTGTGGATGTTTTCGTTCCGAACATACCATGGTGCCCCAGTGATTGTTCGCAGGATTTTTGATTGTGCTCGCTGGATAATGTCGATGTTGCTGTTGCTCGCGTTTCCCCACAACTGGGAGCCGTAAGTCCAGACTGGCTTAAGCGTTGAATTGTAGAGGAGGACCTTGAAGTCCAGGCAGAGGGGGTAGCGAGCGTTTAAGAGCCAATGAAGGCTATTGGATTTTAGTTTTAGATGAGTTTTCTTAGCTTCGATATGTTTCCGCCATGTAAGTCTCCTGTCTAGGTGAACGCCAAGGTACGTTACATCGTCTGCTTGTGGAAGTGGAGTGTTATACAGAGTTAGCGTCAGACTGGCACAACAAAATTTGAAAATATTGGGGAGTTGGTGAAGGATGCTGAATCTCCAAAAAATTTAAATGCAGTTATTGGCGGGTATGCCATAAGATTATGAACATTACATTTTCAAACCATTTTAACAACATTTATAACAGAGAAATGGCAAAAGAAAGCAATTAAAAAAAAACAAATCGAATTTTGGGGCACTTTGGGGTCGTTTTGTGTTCTAATTTGTACCTCACACGCGGCTCCTAATTATTTTAGTAATTAATGTGATTTTTTTAGATTTTTATGTCAATCCGTTCTGGGTGGAATTTGCTACTGACCGTTTTTTATATACAGCCTTTTATATAGTAGTTTGATTTACAAAACAATAGGGTATCAGATTGCAAGGTTAGCGCTGATCCAACGGCACACGATGCGTGAAAGGTGAAGGTAACAGCCACACGCGGCCGATCGTATTTCGATTAAGTGCTCGATTTAGCTTTTCGGGAAGCTTTCGGGCAGCTAAGACAGATGACAGACGCAAAAGACGACCTACTCTGTTACATTTAATAAAACAAGTGGACAAAAATCTGCCTATTTTAAATATCTCCAAAACGATTCTTTGCACATTTTTAAAATTAATTTATCGTAATCAGTGAATCAACAGTAAACGAAAAAAATGGGTCCCTGCGTTTAAAGAATTTTTATTTTTCCCAGTCACTTTTAATAATTTTTTCTAGTTATACGGGAGAGGTGAGATGCTTACCAAGAACCCACCCCAACCCAGCTTAGTCAGCAAAATGGCGCCTGAACATCGAACTCATCTCCCTCGGCGCATTTGCTTAGGACAAGGCACTAAGACGCCTACGTAACAGAAATGGCACCCAACGTGGGGCATGTTAAATATCCTTGATCTATTTTTTTTTTTAGTTTGGTATCATATTTGATCTCTAGCAGTACTTGATAAGTATACTTAACAAAAATAATCCAAATGTATATATTTCCGTTTTCAGAAACCTGCTATATCAGAAGAGGGATTTTATGCACGATATATATATGCACGATAGTTTGAATAGAACAATTATAAAAATTATTTTTTGTGAAATACTGGGTCCTTTGGATGAGACTACCTAAATAAGTGCAGACAGACTTTTTAATTGACGTAAATAAACTGTTCTTGTTCTTTCTGGCCGACGCTGCCGGATGTACTAGGCTAAGCTAGATCTTCTTGTGAGGCTCGAGTTCGTATGGTATCCACAACTACTTGGGCGGGTGAACGATTTTAGATTCTCTGGCCGACGCTGCCGGATGTACTAGGCCAAGCTAGGTACTCTTGTGAGGCTCGAGTCCAGAGAAATAAGAAAACTGTTGTGGATCCCGAATGTTTCTGTCAGACAGCAGCAGGTGTAGACAACTACCAGATCAGTAGAGGTTATAGACGGATCTAACCTGATTTCCGACGACGGGCGGGTGGAACTTCAGACGGATCCTACTTGTAGGAGTAGCCAGTTCCACATGCGAACCGAAGCCAAAGTGCTCCTTAGAAGAAGGAACAAGGGCTTGAATGGAACCACGTGCGCAGAAGTTCAACTTACACTCTTGGTTAGGGACCTTTAGTTTTATTTTGGGGCTCAAATATTGGACAGTTTCTTGACCGAAAAATGACTTACAGTAACTCAGCACCCCTGAATTAATTTGTATATTGTATTCGATTAATTTGTGTACAACATATATCCATGCGAAAATATTCTTTCGAAAAATAATTACATATATATATATTACATATAGATTCCCATGTATAAAACCTTCCTCGTGTATACTTTCTGAATTTTCGTATGCCCTAATTGAGTCACGTCGACTATCAGATGCCTGTACGTTTGAAGTATTTACATTATCTTTACTGTTGTATACAATTCGGAAAAAGAAGTGTGATTTTACTATATTTTCGTTACATAGTATATATATACGTGTCAAGTGAAGCAAAAAGTGACAATGGCGGGGGCAAGATAGAAGGTTTCGCGGTACCACTTCCGGTCCGTCATACCAGAGCCGCTGCTATGCGACAGGCTGCGTTAGCCGCGGAGGACTCAGAACGAACTAGTAATAATACTAGCACCAGCAGAGTTCCAGAGAAAATACATCCCTAAGTTTTAATTCAAAATTGATAACTTAGGCAATTTGGAAGATGTAGGAAGTGATGAAGGAGCAGATATAAATTTTGGAACCCCAAGAGGAAGATCTAGTATACTTCAGCTACCACAAAATGTACTCGCAGGAAATCTTCAAGACTCGAACGAATGGTGGCTGCTTTGATAAAGCAAAATCATGAATTGAAAGAGACAGAAACTGGGATGAAAACTCAGATGACCGGGATGCAGTCCCAAATGAATCAAACCCAAGATGGTAATGAGTCGGGCAGAGCCAATAACACTTTGAGTAATAACAAGGGTATTAATATGGGAGATAGCTTCTGGCGAACTCAGCAAACCCCGACACTAATAGCATTCGCTAAGCCAAAATGGTGTTCCACCACCAGCTGTACCATGCTCATGGACTGAACACGATGTAAGGGCCGGGGAAGGAAATAACTAACTCAAGAAAGGAAATGACCGTAGAAATTTTGCTGTTCCGCGTAGAGAGGCTACAAGAGATGTTCGAAATCTCACGCGAACAAGTATTTCGGGAATTTCATTGCCTACTGACAGATGCAGCTGCAAAGTGGTATTGGGAGCTAATGGAGGATAATATCCATTAATACCACTTTGACTATTATGGACTGGCCCATGACACATGTGACAGTGACTTCGTTACAATCAAGGAGTTAGTAGAGCGTCGCCAGGAAGCCAACGAACCACTTTCAGATTACCTGGCAGCAATGCACAAAGCGTATGGATGAGATTGGGGTAACTGGGATGAAAACTCAGATGACCGGGATGCAGTCCCAAATGAATCAAACCCAAGATGGTAATGAGTCGGGCAGAGCCAATAACACTTTGAGTAATAACAAGGGTATTAATATGGGAGATAGCTTCTGGCGAACTCAGCAAACCCCGACACTAATAGCATTCGCTAAGCCAAAATGGTGTTCCACCACCAGCTGTACCATGCTCATGGACTGAACACGATGTAAGGGCCGGGGAAGGAAATAACTAACTCAAGAAAGGAAATGACCGTAGAAATTTTGCTGTTCCGCGTAGAGAGGCTACAAGAGATGTTCGAAATCTCACGCGAACAAGTATTTCAGGAATTTCATTGCCTACTGACAGATGCAGCTGCAAAGTGGTATTGGGAGCTAATGGAGGATAATATCCATTAGTACCACTTTGACTATTATGGACTGGCCCATGACACATGTGACAGTGACTTCGTTACAATCAAGGAGTTAATAGAGCGTCGCCAGGAAGCCAACGAACCACTTCCAGATTACCTGGCAGCAATGCACAAAGCGTATGGATGAGATTGAGGTAACTGGGATGAAAACTCAGATGACCGGGATGCAGTCCCAAATGAATCAAACCCAAGATGGTAATGAGTCGGGCAGAGCCAATGACACTTTGAGTAATAACAAGGGTATTAATATGGGAGATAGCTTCTGGCGAACTCAGCAAACCCCGACACTAATAGCATTCGCTAAGCCAAAATGGTGTTCCACCACCAGCTGTACCATGCTCATGGACTGAACACGATGTAAAGGCCGGGGAAGGAAATAACTAACTCAAGAAAGGAAATGACCGTAGAAATTTTGCTGTTCCGCGTAGAGAGGCTACAAGAGATGTTCGAAATCTCACGCGAACAAGTATTTCGGGAATTTCATTGCCCACTGACAGATGCAGCTGCAAAGTGGTATTGGGAGCTAATGGAGGATAATATCCATTAATACCACTTTGACTATTATGGACTGGCCCATGACACATGTGACAGTGACTTCGTTACAATCAAGGAGTTAGTAGAGCGTCGCCAGGGAGCCAACGAACCACTTCCAGATTACCTGGCAGCAATGCACAAAGCGTATGGATGAGATTGGGGGATACACCGAGTACGAGGATGAACCAGATATGGCACTGGTAGAAGCCTATCATCAAAACCGTAAAGACCAGGGCATACAAGCCAGAACTTAGGTCGGACAACATACCAGATCACTCAAGACTGCATGGCACCACTCCATTTATGTTCTTGCTATAAATGCCATAAAGAAGTGGACTATTACTTCAAACATGCGACTGTTGAACCAAAATGTGGTTCCTATTTTCACGAAACCACCTCCAAAGCATATGGTTTAAGAGATTCTAAGGCCACATCTGCTCCGGCGTGTTTACAAACGAGTCTGCCGGCGAACAACGGGGTAACCAGATAAAAGCCTTCCTCAAAAAAAAACGGGAGTACTACCAAAACAGGGAACGCATTTTTCAAGGCGCAGAAGAACTAGATAATGCTACCCGAGACCACCGGAAAGTACAAAGATTATATGGACGACGAGCTGATGGTCATCGGCTTAAACAAAAGGTTATCTATGACCGCGGTACATAAGCGAAAAGACAACAGGCTTATTGCCCAGACAAAAGTAGACGGAGAAGAAATAGTAGCCCTACTTGACTCCGGAGCTGGCGCGAACTGCATTGTCCGCATGTCCGTTTCTATGCGAACTTGTCCCTCAGTTTTAAAGCTATCGCGATAAAACTTTCCCAAAAGTCTTCTTTCTATTGCACGTAGTACATATGTCGGAGCGAGCCGGATCGGACTACTATACCTTAAGGCTCCAATAGGTATATTTGAACAAATATAAGAAAATTTATTGTAACTTTGTAGGAAGTAGGCGCTTTGATTTTTGACAACTTAAAAACAAGAAAGTTAACTTCGGCCAGCCGAAGTTTATATACCCTTGCAGGTTTGCTTATTTAAAATGTTGTTTTTAAATTGTCAAAAATCAAATCGCCTACTTCCTACAAAGTTACAATGTTTTTTCTATTATTTTTTTGAATATTCCTATGGGAGACATAAGATATAGTGGTCCGATCCGGCTCGTTCCGACATATGTACCACCTGCAATAGAAAGAAGACTCTTGGAAAAGTTTCATTTCGACAGCTTTAAAACTGAGAGACTAGTTCGTATAGAATCGGACCGACGGACATGGCTAGATGGGCTCCGCTATTGGTGCTGATCAAGAATATATATACTTTATGTGGTCGGAAACGTCTCCTTCACTGCGTTTGCAAACTTTTGACTGAAATTATAATACCCTCTGCAAGGGTATAACAACATTTAAAATAGGCAATAATATATCTGGAATCCCTGGAACTGCACCGATTGAGCGAGCATTAAACCATAAGTACTTATTTTATCTGCAACGGTATATAAACTTTGGCTTGCCGAAATGAACTGAAATGTTTTCTAATAAAGAAAGAAGTGTTTAAAATTTAGCAACATACTTCAAAGATTCGGATTTTGCTTTTGATTTTTGTTTGTACATATTTCAAGTCAAATCAAAGGCAACATATTGCTTTTGAAATTTGTCAAACTAAAGCAGCAACCAGATTTTTGCTTTTGAATTTAATAAAGCTGAATAGAGGTGGAGAAAGCATCGATGTAAAAATCGATAGATCGATGTTTAATGGTATTTTACAAACATCGATGTTTCCTCGATAAGCATCGATGTTTTTTTTACTTAAAAATCCAATATTGACCGAGCTGAACTGGTCAAAGTTATTAAAAAATAAAAAAAACAAAATGCTTAGATATGGACAAACAACTAAAGCGTAAGCTAAAATATGCATATGTTTTAATGTTCTTTCGTTTAATCTTAAAAATTTGATTTTTCTATCAAAGTGGCCCAGTTATATTTTGATTTAAAAACATCGATGTTTTTTGTTCCGCTCTGTCTCCTGCTCTTGGTAGTAATATTTTAGCTAAAAGTAAAATACCATCTGCCAAGGTATATTTATGTTCATTTTTAAATGTGTAAAAACAATTGCAAATACATACCAAGTCAATAGAAGTGTGCATTTTTATTCAAAAACATTGAGAAACATCGATGTTTTTTGACATAAACAAGAGAGAACGTTATAGTCGGGTGCTTCGACTATCAGATACCCGTTACTCAGGTAAAGGGAGTGCGAGGGAGATGGAGATAGAAACTTTGATCACGCATAACTTTTTAACGAATGGTCCGATTTGAAAAATTCGACATTTCGATAGGTATTAATAAACACAATAAAACTGCATTTTTACTTTTTCGAAATATTTAAATTTTTAAAATCGAATATAAGCGATTCTGGGCGTTAGAGGGGGGGTGGCACTTTTTTAAAACCAACTTTTGCTGCGTAGGAACTCCTAGAATCTGCATGCAAAATGCCAATCTTCTAGCTTTTATAGTTTCCGAGATCTCAGCGTTCATACGGACGCACAGACAGACGGACAGACGGACATGGCTATATCGACTCGGCTAGTGATCCTGATCAAGAATATATATACTTTATGGGGTCGGAAACGCTTCCTTCTCCCTGTTACATACTTTTGCACGAATACAATATACCCTTTTACTCTACGAGTAACGGGTATAACAAGAAAGGAAGCTAGCTTCGGCCAGCCGAAGCTGATATACCCATGCAGATAAAAGAAATACCTTTTTAAGTTGTCAGAAATCAAAACGCCTACTTCCTGCAAAGTTACAATGAATTTTCTTATATTTGTTTGATTATTCGTATGGGAGCCTTAAGATATAGTGGTCCGATCCGGCTCGCTCCGACATATGTACTACCTGCAATAGAAAGAAGACTTTTGGGAAAGTTTCATAGCTTTAAAACTGAGAGACTAGTTCGCATAGAAACGGACAGACGGACAGACGGACATGGCTAGATGGACTCGGCTATTGGTGCTGATCAAGAATATATATACTTTATGTGGTCGGAAACGTCTCCTTCACTGCGTTACAATATCTGACTGAAATTATAATACCCTCTGCAAGGGTATAACAAAAGCAAGAAATCATTTCTGATATGGCTGAAAAAACAAATGAAATGTGGATAAAGGTGCTTAGCTAAGGGCCGGTTTCTCGAGTCCCTGTTAAAGTCCCTGGTAGCTATCTGTTCGAAAAAGATAAAGACCAGATTAACTTATCGTAAAACAAATCGGTTTTCTTGACGCCTTTAATTTATCTGACCGAGAAGCAATTACAGAGTGCTGTTAAACATAAAATTGTGCTGTTAAGCGCAGCACATGGGTGCTTTGCCTCTTGAAACAGCTGTTTACGTTTTGCATTAGCTTATTGGAAAAAACTTTTCATTTTTGGAGGAGCATATCCTCATTGATCTTGTGGATAGAATGAAGCACATTTTGGAAAATAAGAAGAGTGATACCGTAACCTGGAAGGAGAAAGCAGATGCCTGGGAACGTCTTACTGAGAAATTCGCTGCCCAATCTGAGATAGAGCGGACGTGGAAAACATTGAGGGACAAATATGATCACCTAAAAAAGAAAACCCAAAGTGAATTTGCTGCCGAGAAGCTCGAAAGATACCGCACTGGTGGAGGAGTCGCGTCTTCCAGTTCTGTTTCCGCAATCTCCGAAAAGATAGGAGCCATAATCCAAACGTCCGCCACTGGGTTGGAAAATATGTTTGACGATAATGGCAAGTACGATGGATACTTTTAATAACGTTTATAATAACTTTCTAATCTGCAGCATATCTTCGTTCGATCGACGATAAGGATGAAGAACCACCTAGTTTGAACGCCGTTAACAGTAATTGTAGCTTATCCGATACCAGTGTACTACAGGTTGTAAAACTGAGGTACATTTTTAAATATTAGCTCTTATGTTTACATACTATAATAACTTTAGGAAGATCCCGCGCTGCAAGAGAATATGCCGCGTAAGGAAGTGGGATTTCAAGGATGGAATCCAACGAAGCTAAAGGACAAGAAGTCGCAGAAACTGTGTGTTCCTCGAAAGAGAGGTGCAGAAGAAGACAGACATTCCCTGCTTAAGCTTCAGCAAGAATATTATCGAAATGAAAACAATCGAGCTGCAGAGAAACATTCATGCGACATGGAGCGTCACAAACTGGATATGGAAAAGCAGCTGGCTGAATTCCGAAACATCAACTTAAAAAACGATCTGCTTGAAATGGAGATAGAGCAGAAAAAAGGTAGGAAGAAATTGAACTTTGATGATTAACATGTTTTCTTTATTTTTACTAAAGTTTATAAATTGTGATGCTGAAATCCGAAAAGGCTGTATTCATAGTCTAAAATAAGTTATAATTTCATTATTATTGATAATAAACCAAAACAAAAAATCTTACGTAGCGAAGTATTCACTAATCAAAATTTGCCTATGTCTTCCTGTCGCATCGTTCCCATTTTCCTGAACCGTTTCTTCTGTATTGGCAGTTCCTTCCTGGTTATTCTCTTGCTAATCAGGTATGGGATTATTTTGCAAAATGACAATATTGTGCAAAACTCCACGACTACAACAGCCATTGCCTTGTTCAAAGAAATCCGCATGCCCGTGGATAACACTGGAAACCGTCTTTTCAGAACTCCAAAGCAACGTTCGATTGTATTGCGAGTTCGGATTTGTGACTCATTGTATAGTCTCTCAGCTTCATTTCTAGGATTAAGAAGTGGAGTCATCATATATTCAGTTGTTTTGTACCCTCCATCTCCTAAAATATAATAGTTTTTAAATTCGCCGTTGTCGAGACGATACTTAAGGCGACTGTTGTTAAATATGCTGCTGTCGTGGGAAGATCCAGGCCACCTGGCAACCAAATTTGTTAGGAGAAGCTTGGCATTGCATACAGCCTGAACATTCGAAACAGTTCCGTGTCGTCTCCCCCTGGGGATTGTATACGCACATGCGTGCAATCTATGGCTCCAAGAACTTTCGGAAACTTTGCAATGTTATAAAAGTCCATCGTTGTGTCTTCCTTGCTCATCAATTCCATGTTTATAAATTCCTTGCTGAGCATTGCAATTGCTTCGGATACTTCTTTTACTGAGGGAACGCTGACACCACAGAAGTCTCCTGCCGTAATAAGGAAGCTGCCGCTTGCATAGAATCGTAGGGCATATGATCTAGATGGGGGATGGAAATTTGACCGCGGGAATTAAGGCCGCGGAGAATTTTCTTCGGCGGCCTAAATGCAATTACTAAAATAAATGATGGCCGCGATACTAAAGTGAATTAAGGCCGCGCGGCCCTATTTCATTTTAGTATCGCGGCCATAATTCATTTTAGAAAAAAAATGCACAAATCACTAACGCAGAAATGCACATTATAGCACTGCGTATTAAAAAAACCTGTATTTTGTCCCTTTTCAATTGTGGGGTACAGAAAAAAAATCGTAGAGAACTAAATGTAGCTTTTCAACTATTAAAACACATTTAATATTATATCTTAATTATCTTGGCCTTCTGCGCAGTAAAAATTCATTGGTTGTGTCATGCCGTTTAAAGGACCAAAACGAAAAAATTATATATTTTTACGACTTATGCATTCCGAGATATTGCAGGTGACATAATTGCCCCAGTGACAAAATTGCCCCACTCTCCCATACTTTTTTTTTTACCTAAACAAAGTGCAAGTTGTTTTCCAAAAATAAGCACCTAGGTACATTCTCAATACATAGGTAATAGTGTGCTTAGAAATACCAGAAGTTATTTACAAGTTTGCTCATTAATTGCTCATTACAGCTTACATATGTATGGCTTGCTCTCAGCACTGAGAGCCCTTTAGCGTGTCCTTTAGCGCGGCCTAATTTCATCTTTGTGTCACGGCCCTATTTATATTAGAAAATGAAAAAGGACCGCGCGGCCTATTTTCATTTTTGAGACGCAGATCTATTTCACTTTCCAAGAAGAATTAAGACCGCGCGGTCTAATTTCATTTTTGAGTAGCGGCTTTATTTCAGTTTTAAAAAGGAATTATGACCGCGTGGTCTAATTTCATTTTCTTGCCGCGGCCTTATTTCCCGCGGCCATTTTTCACGGAGCCGATCTAGATAATAGTTTGATTATGTTAAATGGCTATTTTTACATGATGTAATAATATTACCGGTCAGTATTAGTGGATATTGCGCTATTAACTTTAGCTAATACATGTTTGCATGTAGCTTCAGTCAATCGGAAACGTTGTACAAAGCTGTCCTCGTCCAAGTCAGCAAAAAAATCCTTTCTTTCCCTTTCACTCTATCATTATTAACGTTGACATCATCGCCTTCACCTCCAAACTCAAGATCCCTGTCCAAATTAAGCAAAACTCTATTGTTGTTCATTGTGGCTTATATTTTCAACAAACGTAAAAACAGCTGTGCCATTTTGTCTTCCTCTTCTTCGTTGGCTTTTGAAATCAGCTGTCTCTTTATCGAGTCGAAAAAAACTTAACAGGGAGTCCAAGTCCCTGTCAAAGTTAGCTCTCACATTTTGGCTCGAGAAAGCAAAAATCGCTTAGCAGGGACTTTATCTGTTCGAGAAATGTTAGCCGGCACTCGAGAAACCGGCCCTAAGTGGAGAAAGTATCCACACAATCAGCTCCTCTTCTTCTTAAATATTCGCTGTTTTTGAAGAACTGATTTAAATATCTAACCAAATATAAGAAAAGGTTCGATATTAAAATCTATATTTTTAAAACCGCGAATTCTTTGGAATAAGTAAAAGTTTAGATTTTGTGGACCATTCTCTACATTACCGCGTGTAGATCCTAAGTGCTTGATTTTTTGGTTAAAAAAATAAATCAAAAATCATTATTTACAGTCCCTGCTATAATCAATGTGTCCGAAACGTACTACATGTGCCTGATTTCAAAATCTACAAAAGCAGAAATTTGGCTGCTGTCTCAGCTAGCTTGAAATTCATAAACAACAATAGAGAACGCTATAGTCGGGTTTGTGTCCCGACTACCTAATACCCGTCACTCAGCTGAAGGGAGTGCGAGGGAGATGGATATATAACATTTTTTTGATTGCGAATAACTTTTTAATGAATGTTCCGATTTGAATATTTTTCGATAGGTATAAATTTACACAACAAAATTGCATTTATACTTCTCTGAAATCTTTAAAGGTGTGGGCGCCAGACACATTTTAAAATCGTTAGTGGCACCTTTTTGAAATAAACTTGCGCTGCGTAGGAAGCCCAAGAATATGTGTGGGAAATCTCAACCTTCTAGCTTTTGTAGTTTCCGAGATCTCAGCGTTCATACGGACAGACAGACAAACGGAAAGACGGACTCTACGAGTAACGGGTATAAAAATCCGACTGCTTTTTCAGCTAGCTGGCAATCCGAAGTAAATTATTTTTGTAAGGCTTTCAAATGGTCAAAGCTAAAATTTCACAGATTTGGCTGCCTATATCACAGCTTTTCAAACACTGAAAGAAATAACAGTTTTTTTAAAGATGATAAATAACTATTATGTGCCCTTTTCTTAGTCAGGGAAATGTATTTTACCGGAAAGCCAAGATCGTCTTAATGAGAATTTTGTCGATTTTACTTTGTTAGCTGGTGTTGTCGATAAATTTACAAAATAAGCGTATGTAGGATTGGGGAATTTAATATAAGTGTATCACCCTTGCAGCGTAACATTAACAGCGACATCAACGGTTTAGGCCCAGTACCTAATTTTGAATTTGAATTGCTCTCCTATTATTATTTGTTATCCAATACTATAAAATATTAATCGAGTACATTAAACAGTATATCGAGTCTTTATTCAAAAAGCATCGAGGGTAAAAAAGCGACGCTATGATACAAGAGTTCAGGGAGTCGAGCTGTGAAGAGGTTGTCCAGTGCGTTCCGAAAAGAAGTCGGTTTGTGAAGTTAAATACGTTAATCAAGAAACAATTCATTCATTTAAGTTTTTGTAAAACATTCTGTTACTTTCCCAAATAAACTAAAATTTGTACTATCCCACAAATTTAATGGGGGCTCGTCCGGGATTAAGTTCAGAAAAGTGAATGTACCCTGTATGCGCTAACATACAATAAAACTTGGTATAAAGTGAGCCGTAAAGTTTTCTACAGACAGAGGAGAAAACCGTGAAGTTAAGGTGAAAAACCTGCCTACAATTTTCTCAACGCGTTCTAGAAAATTCTTGCGAAATTTTCACGTGTGTGAACAACGAGAAGTCGCACTCGTCGGAAAATTGGCGGAGAATGAAGCTTTGCCGGTATTAGTGGACGCTAAATTCGCAATGCCAGATGAACACTAGAGTGAAAGAGACGACCATTACCCACAATCAAAAAGTAAAGCGACAACCACAAAAATTCCAACGAGACGAGTAGTTTGATTTCGGCGTGCATCAGATTGGCTAAGGCGATGCAATTTATAATTGAGTGCTAAATCAAGGAGAAGGCGAACTAACCGTGTATTTGCGAGGTGGCAGTTACACTCAATATTACGAAGTAACCACGACAAATGTTGAACTGAGGAGGCGCAAGAACGCATTCAAGACGAGCAAAGTGGCGCCAGCACAGAGAAGCGGCTGTTAGAGGTGCTACCAGAGGAATTCGGCCAGTAGAGGTGCTATTGGGCCAGTCAGAGGGCTATCAGAGATGCGCTACCAGAGAAGCGCTGCCATTCAAAATTTTCCGACTTGCAACTCCTGCTAAGAGACGGACTACACCAGAAGCACTACCGAGTGAGTTTCACCAGACGAAGTCCTGCAGTCCTATACGAGAAGGGCTACCAGAGAAGATCGACCAGACGAAGCGCATTCTGCTACGAGAAAGTGCTACCAAAGAAGCGGCTCCAATCGGGTCTAACAGAGAGACTCCACCAGAAGTGGTCCTGCCAGGAGAGATCGCACCAAACCAGAGAAGCATTGCCGGAGAAGAGCTGGAAGGAGATCAACAAGACGACGAATCACCCACAGCTGTGCAGACGAGGGCGCAGAGAAGCAAAGGTGCTACCAAGACGAAGTGCCAACTTGCTGAGGTTGAAACAGCTGACGAAGGCCACAGCGCTACCCAGTGCTGCAACGAAAACTTGAGTACTTTCTTTCCATTCATTTAAATTTATACACATTTCGACAAAAATTTGTTTATGTAAATTGATTTTGTAGAGAATAAGTATTACACTGTAAACGACATCTTATCGTAACCATGGACGCTAGATCTATTTTATCGCTGACAGTACCTTTACTGAAAGAAAAGCTGACTGAGTTGGGCTTGAGTACAGATGGTAGGAAGAGCACATTACAAGATAGACTTTTAGATCATTTCCAGGTGCCAGATGCTGTTGATGTTGATGTTGATCAGGAAGATAATGCAAGCGAGGTTGGTTCACAGAGTACTGAATTCCAAGATGCTGTCAACTCCACGACTTTACCTTGAGAGACGTCCAGGATAGTGTAGTATGCATGTATCATTATAGCAGGTACTTACTGTACCAATGCCAGAATTGTGCAACCAAAATACTTATGCTACTCAGAACCCAACTTATGGGAACTGCTAGTGTCAGCATATTCCCATGGGCTGAGTGCACACACATACTATGCATACCACGCTCTCTCTCTCTCTGAGTGCATTTGAAATACATAAGCATTGGCTGCGCCGCTGCCGGCGTCGCCGTCGTTTTTAGCTGCGCTTATGCACTTGACCATTTATATTTTACTTACATTTAATCATTCAATAAAGAGAGCTCAAAACAAATGGACATCTGTTTTATTTATTAACGTTCAATTAAATATATGGTGCGAGAATAAAAGACAAGTATAACATGGCGACCGTGACAGTGGTTGCTGTTACAGTTCCTGTGAAACAAAAATAAAAACAAAGAAAAAAAAAAAAAAAACCGATACAAAAAAAAAAATGTGTGTGAATACATAAAAAAAAAAAAAAAACGAAAAACACTTATATATGTGTACAAAAAAAATTAGTGCGAATATATTTAACACAAAAATAAAACCGAATATATATACAAAAAAAAAATGTGCTAAAAATTAAAGAACAAATACCTGTGGAAGACCCAAAAAAAAAAATTGTTGTTTAAACGCCTCTGCAGCAGCCGAGAGAAAAAAAAAAAATCACAAACCAAAATGAGAAAAGACAAATCTACAAAAAAATTCTAACGCCTGTGCGAGGACCAGCGCCGGCAACGCCCGAGTCCAAAGGGCACCGGACACCTGCAGCAGTCTACGGCAGCAAGTGCGGGAGGCAATCTGCACCCTGCACCAACGAATGGAAAAGTACGTATGAGTGACGTTACTCTGGATAATGCTGCTCCTGTCGAGCAAAGGGACGCACCGAGCCTGCAAGAAGCTCTAGAGGTGTATCCAACCGATGGACCACGCCCCCTCACAATAGCTGAGTACAGGGCACGCAACACAAAAAAAATAACCAAGAAAAAAAAAGGAGTGGACAGCGCATCAAACTTCTACAGCAAAGGAGATTAATAAAAGATTACATCAAAACTGCTTCAACCCCTGAGGAAATATGCGCACATGAAAAGAACCTGGCCGTAATAGAGCAACTACTTTGCAAAAGAGCAAAGTAACGCAACAAAGGCTGCATTTATGCCAATGCCCTAGTTGCCATTAGTCTTATAACTCTAACTCAAGCCGATGCGTGAAAGCGCTGCTTGAAAATTACTAACCTCTGTTAGGCTTTATACTAAAATCATATGGCAGGTATTTTAATTATATAGAGCGACAAATTGTAAATCTGCCATGTGAAAATCACGAAACCATTTTTTCTTTTGTTTATTGACTTATGAATACTAACAAAATAAGTAAATCAACAGAATATAAAGATAATAATTCGCCATACATAGTTGGCATAAAATATAGATTCTTGGAAGATTTTCCCAAAATGGGTTTAGTAGACACAAAAGTTGTCGATTCAACGGCGAATGTCGTTAATAAAGTAGAATCTCAACCAGTAAATTTGCAAACAGTAACAATTTTATTAATAATAATTGCAATTATGTTGTCAGCAAGTTTTTTCCTAAAAATCTATCTATTTCACAATAGATGTTTAAAGAAGAAATACCAGAGTCGAGCAAACGACCTGGACAAAATTTAAAAACAAATTTTAAAATACACAAAAAAAAAAACGAAACTTGCCTTTTATAATTTCAAATATTATTGAACAAAAAAAAATATCATTAATACAAAAAAAAAATACAATAAAAATCCAAAAAAATTTTAAATAAGAATATTCTCTTATGGCCACAAGTATAGGTAGACAAACATAACAATGTTAAACATAGAGGCAGCAATTTACACCTATATGAGGGACCCAGATTTTAGTGAAAGAATAATTACACTGGTCTCAACGACCCCAATGACTATCTATGAGTTAGAAAATTTATATATGTCAACATATAATTTAGAATTCTCACCTTTAATACATTGCTCCGAAAAACAAAAAGCTATGGTATTAAGTACTGTCCCAGGTATTCACGTGAGAACAATTCAAATTGATCACGACATATTAGGTAGAGCTAACATTTCAGTGGTGTACAGAAAAAATTCATATCCATATTATAATGGAATGGAGTGAATTATATAAAGTTCTAAATACCTTAAAAAGCGATTTTGATAAATTATATAAATCATTAACGCAAAATAGAACAACACAACAAACCACTATAAATAAACATGTAGACATATTAGTATCTCGCTTTAACAATGCGCGTATACTAATACATGAGCAAAGAGATCGACTAGATAAAAATCGTTGGTCTGAGGTATCGAAGTTTCTGTCTAGACTTCGAACAAATCTAACAACTATAAAAGAAAAGTATATTTTAAATATTTCGATACCAACAATTTTAAACACCCCTTTGAAATTAGAAACTGGTGACGAATTGGAATCATCAGATCCATCAGAAGTCAACCAGGTACAGGTAGAAGATAGCATTTCAAGTTTTTCGGGATCAGATCAGCAGGACATTAACCATTGGTTAATTGAATTTGAGGATGTAGCTATAACAGTTGGTTGGGATAATCTACAAAAGTATATTTACGCAAAACAACTTTTAAGCGGAGCAGCTAAGCTTTTTATTAGAAGTTTGACAGGAGTGCGTGGTTGGAATATCCTAAAATCTGAGCTACAGAAGGAGTTTGGAAAGCAGTTGTGTTCAGCCGATGTTCACAAAATGTTAAGGCATAGAGAGAAGAAAGCAACTGAGACATGTTTGGAGTATTTGTACAGTCTGATGGAACTGAGCAAGCCTATTAAGCTAGAGGAAGAGAGTTTGGTGTCGTACTTTATCGAAGGAGTCCCTGACAGCAAATCAAACAAAGCTGGCTTGTATAGAGCTAAAACGGTAAAGGACTTAAAGGTTGAGATTGAAATCTATGAGAAAGTTAGAGGCAATGCTATACAAAAGGAAGAAAAGAAAGTATATCAACACAATAACCAAAAGCAAGCAAAGAAGGTTCAGAATAGTTCGTCAAAAAAGTGCTACAAGTGCGGAAAGGAGGGTCATTTTGCAAAAGAATGCGTAGATGAAGTTATTTGCTACAAATGCCACAAGACTGGGCACATTTCTAAACAGTGCGGTGAAACTCAGAAGTCCTCTCCAGGCAAACAGGAAGCAACGAATGTCCTTGAGGATATATCCCCAAAAGCAGGTCTTATTTACAAAAGCTTCAGCGCTCAGAATATTTATTTTACAGCGATGGTAGATTCTGGCAGCGATCTGAGCCTCATGAGAGATGATGTGTTCAGAAAATTCGAAGGTTTTAAGCTTAAGAAAGAAATCAAACATCTCAAAGGCATTGGGAAAGGTGAACTCATTACCAATGGAAGTTTTGACCTAGATGTTTTCGTTGACAATATCAGCTTTACAATAACTTTCCACGTAGTCAAACGGGATGAGTTAGAGTACACAGCTATCGTTGGAAACAATATCCTTCAGAAAGTCGACATTTTGTTCAGCACAAATGGAATTCGCTTCATTGCAAAAACAACCGAAGTTGAATTTGCTGAAACTTTTAAGGCGATGTGCGTCACAGAGATGATTGAGGAGCAAAGCGTAGTTGACAGAATCGATTTGAGTCATTTGGATAATCTCAAAAAATCTGAGGTAGAAAAGCTTATAACAGGATACGAACCGAAACAGACAATAAGGTCTCCAGTCGAGATGAAAATAATATTGGAAGATGATGTACCAATATTCCAACATCCGAGGCGAACATCCTACGAGAATAGGATTCTAATCGAAAAACAAGTTCAGGAATGGCTAGACGCAGGGATCGTTATTCCAAGTTGCTCAGAGTACGCATCACCTGTGGTGTTAGTGTCAAAGAAAGATGGATCGAAACGTTTCTGTTGCGATTATAGAAGGCTCAATCTGAAGATAAAAAGGGACAACTTTCCGATGGCGTTAATCGATGACGTCCTAGATCGTTTGCAGGGTTCCAAAGTTTTCACCACCCTAGATTTAGCAAACGGATTTTTTCACGTGCCAATCGAAATTGAGTCTAGAAAGTTTACTTCCTTCGTAACACATAACGGACAATATGAGTTCACGCATGTCCCATTTGGTATAAGCAACTCCCCCGCAGTATTCTGCCGCTATGTAGGTGCTGTGCTAAGAGACCTGATGCAGTCCAACAAAATCGTCGTCTACATGGACGATATTATCATACCAACGGCAGATGAGGAAACAGGACTATCGGTTTTGAAGGAAGTCTTAGAGGTCGCATCTAAAGCAGGGTTGCGCATTAAGTGGGAGAAAGGTCAGTTTTTGAAGCGAAAAATCACATTTCTTGGATACCTAATCGAAAACGCAACGATTGCTCCAACAGAGGACAAGGTCAAGGCAGTTGTTAACTACCCAGCACCGCAAAGCAGAAAGGCACTTGAGCGATTTTTGGGGTTAACATCATATTTGCGACGTTTCATGAAAGGCTATGCTCTGGAAGCAAAACCCTTAAGTGACCTACTTCGCAAGACTGACAAGACGCGTGACGGGAAAAACATTCAGCTTGACGATCAGTGCTTAGTTAGCTTTGAAAATCTGAAGAGTCTTTTAGCCACTGCCCCAGTTCTTAGACTGTACGATCCTTGTGCCGTAACTGAAGTTCATACGGACGCGAGTAAATTCGGATTCGGTGGAATACTCATGCAAAAGGACTCAGAAGATCAACTACTTCACCCAGTAGAATTTATGAGCAGAAAGACTACACAGTGCGAGGAGAAATATAGCGCGTACGAGCTTGAGGTATTAGCTGTCATCAACGCTGTTAAGAAGTGGCGCATTTACCTGTTGGGAATCAATTTTACAATTGTCACCGACTGCGTAGCATTTACGATGACCATGAAAAAAGACGATGTCCCACCAAGAGTCGCCAGATGGGCTATGTACTTACAAGAGTTTAAGTTTTCCGTACAGCACAGAGCGGGAAGTCAGATGAAACACGTCGATGCGCTCAGCCGCCTAACTTGCTTTCTGATCGAAGATTCGACAAAATATCGTTTAAGAGAAGCACAGAACAAGGACGAGTGGATTAAAGCCGTAAAAACAGTTCTAGACAGCGCAGAGAGTTACGAAGATTTTTTCGTTAAAAACAACATTCTCTATAAAGATGTTGCGAAGGAGCTTCTAGTCGTCCCAGAATCCATGCATGGAGAAATAATTGGAATTGTACATCGCGAAGGGCACTATGGCGCTAAGAAGACTCGAGAGCTAGTGGAAAAATGCTATTATATTCAGAACATTCAAGACAAAGTAGAAAGGTTCGTCAAGAGTTGCGTAGAGTGCTTGATAATAGACTCAAAGAGAGGGAAAAAGGAAGGATTGCTGACGCCAATTGACAAAGTCCAAGAACCTCTGGGTACTTACCACATTGACCATGTCGGTCCGCTTACCGAAACCAAAAAGAAGTACAACCACATTTTCCAAATTTGTTTGGTTATATCCAACGCGATCAACAGGCACTGACGAGGTAGTGAACAGGCTGGAAAAGCAATCAGCTATTTTTGGAAACCCTCGGCGCATCGTAACTGATAGGGGCACCGCATTCACGTCCAGTACCTTTAAGGACTATTGCAGTGACCAAGGAATCCAATTGTTACACATAACAACAGGCATGCCAAGAGGCAATGGACAGGTCGAAAGGATCCATAAAATTGTGATACCCATGCTAAGCAAACTTTGCCAGAACAACCAAGCGAACTGGTATTGCCACGTGGATAAAATCCAACAAATCATTAACGACACACCTCCCAGAACGACGAAATACTCTCCCTTCAAAATCCTTACTGGATTAAATATGCGCAAGAAGGATGACGACATTAGAAAGCTCTTCGACGACATCGAAATCGATGAGCTAAATGATGAAAGAGATGAAATAAGAAGAACAGCTCAGGAAAATATTGAGAAGGTACAACAGGAGAACAGGAAAACGTTTAATGAAAAAAGAAAGATTGAAACAGATTACAACTTAGGTGATCTCGTAGGTGTAAAACGCACTCAATATGGAGTGGGCATGAAGCTTAGACCAAAATTTTTCGGACCCTATAAGGTCACAAAGAAGATGAAGCATGGGCGCTACGAAGTACAAAAAGTAGGAAACCATGAGGGGCCGAATTTAACAACTACAGCAGCAGAGTTCATGAAGAAATGGAGTTTATTCAGGGGCGAATAAAATTGTAGGATGGCCGAATGTAGGATTGGGGAATTTAATATAAGTGTATCACCCTTGCAGCGTAACATTAACAGCGACATCAACGGTTTAGGCCCAGTACCTAATTTTGAATTTGAATTGCTCTCCTATTATTATTTGTTATCCAATACTATAAAATATTAATCGAGTACATTAAACAGTATATCGAGTCTTTATTCAAAAAGCATCGAGGGTAAAAAAGCGACGCTATGATACAAGAGTTCAGGGAGTCGAGCTGTGAAGAGGTTGTCCAGTGCGTTCCGAAAAGAAGTCGGTTTGTGAAGTTAAATACGTTAATCAAGAAACAATTCATTCATTTAAGTTTTTGTAAAACATTCTGTTACTTTCCCAAATAAACTAAAATTTGTACTATCCCACAAATTTAATGGGGGCTCGTCCGGGATTAAGTTCAGAAAAGTGAATGTACCCTGTATGCGCTAACATACAATAAAACTTGGTATAAAGTGAGCCGCAAAGTTTTCTACAGACAGAGGAGAAAACCGCGAAGTTAAGGTGAAAAACCTGCCTACAATTTTCTCAACGCGTTCTAGAAAATTCTTGCGAAATTTTCACGTGTGTGAACAACGAGAAGTCGCACTCGTCGGAAAATTGGCGGAGAATGAAGCTTTGCCGGTATTAGTGGACGCTAAATTCGCAATGCCAGATGAACACTAGAGTGAAAGAGACGACCATTACCCACAATCAAAAAGTAAAGCGACAACCACAAAAATTCCAACGAGACGAGTAGTTTGATTTCGGCGTGCATCAGATTGGCTAAGGCGATGCAATTTATAATTGAGTGCTAAATCAAGGAGAAGGCGAACTAACCGTGTATTTGCAAGGTGGCAGTTACACTCAATATTACGAAGTAACCACGACGAATGTTGAACTGAGGAGGCGCAAGAACGCATTCAAGACGAGCAAAGTGGTGCCAGCACAGAGAAGCGGCTGTTAGAGGTGCTACCAGAGGAATTCGGCCAGTAGAGGTGCTATTGGGCCAGTCAGAGGGCTATCAGAGATGCGCTACCAGAGAAGCGCTGCCATTCAAAATTTTCCGACTTGCAACTCCTGCTAAGAGACGGACTACACCAGAAGCACTACCGAGTGAGTTTCACCAGACGAAGTCCTGCAGTCCTATACGAGAAGGGCTACCAGAGAAGATCGACCAGACGAAGCGCATTCTGCTACGAGAAAGTGCTACCAAAGAAGCGGCTCCAATCGGGTCTAACAGAGAGACTCCACCAGAAGTGGTCCTGCCAGGAGAGATCGCACCAAGCCAGAGAAGCATTGCCGGAGAAGAGCTGGAAGGAGATCAACAAGACGACGTGAATTTAGGGCGAGGGCGCAGAGAAGCAAAGGTGCTACCAAGACGAAGTGCCAACTTGTTGAGGTTGAAACAGCTGACGAAGACCACAGCGCTGCAACGAAAACTTGAGTACTTTCTTTCCATTCATTTAAATTTATACACATTTCGACAAAAATTTGTTTATGTAAATTGATTTTGTAGAGAATAAGTATTACACTGTAAACGACATCTTATCGTAACCATGGACGCTAGATCTATTTTATCGCTGACAGTACCTTTACTGAAAGAAAAGCTGACTGAGTTGGGCTTGAGTACAGATGGTAGGAAGAGCACATTACAAGATAGACTTTTAGATCATTTCCAGGTGCCAGATGCTGTTGATGTTGATGTTGATCAGGAAGATAATGCAAGCGAGGTTGGTTCACAGAGTACTGAATTCCAAGATGCTGTCAACTCCACGAGTTCTCGGTTTACCTTGGAAGACGTTCAGGATAGCATTTCAAGTTTTTCGGGATCAGATCAGCAGGACATTAACCATTGGTTAATTGAATTTGAGGATGTAGCTATAACAGTTGGTTGGGATAATCTACAAAAGTATATTTACGCAAAACAACTTTTAAGCGGAGCAGCTAAGCTTTTTATTAGAAGTTTGACAGGAGTGCGTGGTTGGAATATCCTAAAATCTGAGCTACAGAAGGAGTTTAGAAAGCAGTTGTGTTCAGCCGATGTTCACAAAATGTTAAGGCATAGAGAGAAGAAAGCAACTGAGACATGTTTGGAGTATTTGTACAGTCTGATGGAACTGAGCAAGTCTATTAAGCTAAGAGGAAGGAGTTTGGTGTCGTACTTTATCGAAGGAGTCCCTGACAGCAAATCAAACAAAGCTGGCTTGTATAGAGCTAAAACGGTAAAGGACTTAAAGGTTGAGATTGAAATCTATGAGAAAGTTAGAGGCAATGCTATACAAAAGGAAGAAAAGAAAGTATATCAACACAATAACCAAAAGCAAGCAAAGAAGGTTCAGAATAGTTCGTCGAAAAAGTGCTACAAGTGCGGAAAGGAGGGTCATTTTGCAAAAGAATGCGTAGATGAAGTTATTTGCTACAAATGCCACAAGACTGGGCACATTTCTAAACAGTGCGGTGAAACTCAGAAGTCCTCTCCAGGAGGTTGTCCAGTGCGTTCCGGAAAAGAAGTCGGTTTGTGAAGTTAAATACGTTAATCAAGAAACAATTCATTCATTTAAGATTTTGTAAAACATTCTGTTACTTTCCCAAATAAACTAAAATTTGTACTATCCCACACGTATTATATCTTTGATATCACTGATAAACGTTATTAAGGAGAGAATGCAATTTCAGTTCCTAATAGATAACAGAATAGAAATTCATTTACGACCTCCTATAAAAAACAGGAAACTGAGATATTGAGACACTACAATTAACATAAAATGAGCATATCCGGCTCTTTATTCATTCCACGACGCGCAAGTACTTTTTGCGGAGTTTGAACCATTGTTATGCCCGTCTCATCCATGTTCATTAAAAATTGTTAAAAGACTGTTAAATAATGAGAAAACATGAATTCCATAAGGATCCGATAAGAGTGAGAGAGTAGCCCTACTTGCTGCGACGTGTTTTCATAGAAAAAAGCCAAGGCCTTGTTAAAAAAAATTCCGTGCACTTCTTGGCACATTAAAATCGTTTGCGGCTCTTTTCGCGCTCATATAGGCATTCCTCAGAGCGTTAATCGCTTCTATAGTTCCGTACCATTCGCTGAGTCAGTAAAATTAATTATATTTAAATTAAACCAAGATATTTGAGCACAGAAAAAAAAATTATTTGAAATAGGGGACGAATTTGTCCCAAGCATAGGGTGACAAAACTTCCCACACAATGCTTATTTAGATTTTTTTTTACCCTTCCGAAATCTAGTTAAAAATTCACATTACATTTGAAATTTTGAACTATTAAAAAACATTTAATATTATAGCTTTATAATCATGGGCTTCTGAGCTATAAAAATTAATTGGTGGTGTTATGCCGACTTGCAGGAAACCAAAAAAAATAGATATTTCTACGTCTTATGGATTCCAAAATATTTCAGGTGGCGAAATTGTTCCAGTGGCATAAGCCAATCTTGATGTTTTTTGGCAAATTCCCCCTAAAGCCGGAGAAACGTATTTTCCAACATTATGGTACATTGTTTTTATGTTGAGGTTTTTTAAAAAACTTTAAATAGCATGTGCTATGCTCTCATCTTGCTATCAATTTTTTGCTACCGTTACTGCTACACAGAGCACAGGACTTGATTTTCTGCTACCGCTATTGCTACAGTTTCTCAAGCGACAAAACTGCGAGCAGAGCAGAGCACAAACTTTCTCGTTATTCTGCTATGGCTCTGCTACGGCTCTCGTCAAAAAGAGAGTGATAGCAATAGCATAGCAATATTTGTGTTCATCTCGCTACTACGGAGTAGTAACTGCAAACACTTATTCAGTCGCACAATAACAGTAATTTTTATACCCTTCCAGAGCGTATTATAATTTCAGTCAGAAGTTTGCGACGCAGGGAAGGAGACGTTTCCGACCACATAAAGTATATATATTCTTGATCAGCACCTTAAGCCGAGCCCATCTAGCCATGTCCGTCTGTCCGATTCTATGCGACCTAGTCTCTCAGTTTTAAAGCTGTCGCAATGAAACTTTTCCAAAAGTGTTCTTTCTATTGCAGGTAGTACATATGTCGAAGCGAGCCGCTCAGACAATTATATCTTAAGGCTCCAATAGGAATATTCGAACAAATATTTGAAAATTCATTGTAACTTTGTAGGAAGTAGGCATTTTGAGTTTTGACAACTTAAAAATCCCCGGAACTGCACCGATCGAGTAATCATTAAACTACAGGTATATATTTTATCTGCAAGGGTATATAAGCTTCGGCTGGCCGAAGATACAATAGCTTCCGTTCTTGTTAGACTTTTATTATAACATAAAAGTCATGGAATAACAGTTGTTAGCGCCTGCACTTGAATCCCTAAGATGTCAACAGCAGTCACAGCCAGCGCCAGCTCAAACCCCGCTACCTGCCGTTCCAGCATTCTATTTTTACTAACCCTAGCCTATTAATCCCTTGTATGGGAGACAAATTGAATGACTTTGTATCTCTGTATATCTTAGAACCTAAGTGATGCAATGTATTTATAACTAACAGACCCCCATGCGATACCTTCGCTATGGTGGCCCCCTTGACTCTGAAATCATGTATATAAACCCCAGATATTCCCAAATATAATCAGTACTCAAGCAATACTTGTGTATTCAACATCTCCGAGTTAGCAAAATTTAAGTGTTGGTTTAGCGGCCTACTGTCACTAGATTATGTTCTAGGGGCAACCTAAAATTATAAATAATGAAAAGTAATTCTACGAACATTTTGATGACCCCGACCAGCGTATGAAATTCTAGTCAAATTGGCGACTAATTTCTACTAACTAGACAGATTCTTGATCAACTTGGCGATCGAATCATCTAGATTTTTATGTTGTCTAAAATCTGTTTTTATCATTTGATTAACAGAAAGATAACTAGGGAAATCTGGCTCGAATAAAACTCCGACCGTTTTCCCGAACAACTTGAACATTGTTTCAAGGAGTAACTTATCAACTTGGCGATCTGTTACGAAATTATTGGAAGTCAACTTGGCGACTTCAATATTTAAACAATTTAAAAGTCGAAGTAGTCAACTTGGCGATTCTTCTTACTTAATTAACAACAAAAATAAATCCGATTTACTGGAGTCAACCTGGCGATTCCCAGGATAATCGACGATTTGAAATCTCAAATTTGAAGTAGTCAACTGGCGACTCTTCTTACATATCTTCAAAAAATAAATCCGATTTACTGGAGTCAACTTGGCGATTCCCAGGATAATCGTCGATTTAAAATCTAAATTTCAAGTAGTCAACAAGGCGACACTTGAAATACATCAAACATTTGAAAAATATACTTTGTTATATACAAACGGTTTTAATAAAATAAAAATTTTAAAAACAAAACAATTGGCTATATTTTCTAATCCAAAAAACCTTACGTGTCTTTGACGACTAAATCGGTTGAGAGTAGAAGCGTATCCAGCTTAATTTAAGCGAATAAATTAACTTCCCACGGGTCAGACATTTATTAAGAACAAAATGGAGGTTGCAAAATTGATCGCCATTCAAAGCCAAATTGGTGAAGAGATCCAAGTTGTGCTTAGAAACATCAAAAAGGATTCTCACACAAGAAAAGAAAAGGTTACGTATTTCGAAGATAGGAAACGACAAATTGAAGATCTGTGGAAATCGTTCGAAAAAGGAAATACAGCTATTCTTGAAGAATCTAAAGGTGCTGCATTATCGCATGAGTATTTCGAAAAGAATTATTATGAGCAAATGAAATTAATTGTTCGTAAGGCTATGGAAGAATTCAATGTTAAAATTCTGCAATTTCCGACGTTAGAAGCCACGTCAGATGAGGTGGAACAAATCAAAAAATTGATTAGACACCAAGCAGCAGTCCTGGATTCGATGTCTCGAACTATGAATCAAATATGTCCAGATAATAAATTTACCTATAAAGCGGTAATCGACCATTTATGGAAATAAATTGAAAGTCTGCACTTTGAAATCCATAAGTTATGTATCGAACCTGAAAAGGCAGGTTACAGTATGGAACGATTTATCTCCGCTGAAGAGGCAATGCTACAATTTTGCCAACCATCAACTGATACAGTTTTAATAGCCACTAATCAAGCGGTATCTTCGATTTCATCAATTCAATTGCCAAAGGTTTCCATTCCAAAATTTGATGGTAACTATTGGGTGGGCAAGAATGTCATGTCGTTTTTTTAGTAATCGTTTTAAATCTAATTTATTTACGACTAATCGAGCACCAGGGTCACACTTTTTAGTATCGTTTTAAAGCTTATTGTCTTAGGTACTATCGATGAAAATTTGGTAATTATTCGATAACATTTGTGGAAGCTATAGCAAATTATGCATTGAGGATCAAAGTGAGCATTTTCGGCATATTTTGCTTTTTTATTTCCGAAAAGGAAAAAAAGCGGTCGAAGCTCGCGAAAAATTGTGCGAAGTGTATTTGTTTAAATATAGAATGTTATACTGCGTTGAGCATGTAATTAAATTCCCAATCCATTGCCATTAAAGCCTTAAAACATTATTCTAAAAAACATTTTTTGAGAAAAAAATTGATAAGATACGAATTTGATTAAATTTACATGTTAAAAATATTAAACTCTTTTTCAATTTCGGAGAGTTTTGACCATTGCTGCTCTTAGCCAGATAAATTTATAGATTTTTTTTGTATGAATGAAGAGTACAAAAATATGTATTTCAAAGCAGTACTTTGTCCAAAACAAACTGCCAAAATATGGGTTATCACGCCGCGTTAAGTTCGTATTTCAATTCCAAATTGATTAGCGTTTAAATCTAGAATACAAACTTGTTTTCTAAAAAAAATGCAATAAAAAATTTCTAAAAGATTTACATAGCTTTCCAACAACCGAAATAATAATTTTGCTTAAGATTTAAGAAATTTGAGGGAATATTTTTAATGTGAGTTCGCCTTGAAATGTTACAAACGCTTCAAAATGTGATGGGATGTTTATCCTTTGACAGTTGAAAAAATTACTATCTCCAATTCAAATTTAAAAAAATTGAAGCAAGTGGACATTTTTGAATAGAATGCCAAAGGAAGAATAATTTTAGGGTGGATTTTATTTCATCGGTCCTTCAAAACAAAACCTCTTGATCTTGGCCATGCTACCTCGTTCTACCTTTTCTCCTTTGTTAATTGCCCCTGTATTTTTGTTTTTTAAAGATGCAATTTTTAAACTATTTAAACCGAGAATGTTTACTCTTTGTAAAGAAGTTATTTCTTGATAATTAATAAGTTACCTAAGAATGTAGCAAAGGTCATATTAACAAAAATACAAACCAAATACTCTTGGCGAATTTGCTACCGGGGGATTTTGGAAGGTATCCACAGTAGACAACTCTTATAAGGGAATCAAATATTTATGCGGAGCAATGCTTTGCTTTATGTATTTGACTAATTTCAGAAAAGGAATCGAGAAACTCAATTCGATGTTACTGCATTTTACCATTGATATTTTGTTTCACTATTTTTATTTTCATTAATTTTTCACCTTGATTAGAATTATATTAATAATTGGGAAGACAGATGGGCGGGGAAGCCGTGAATCAAAAAGCAATTTTAAGGAAAATTTCGACAGTAAAATTCAGCTTAATGGAATTTCTGTAAGGCTATCGATATTTTAAAATTTAACGGTAACCTAAAAAAAGGCGCAAAAGAAAAGATTTGCGATATAATCGATTTTTTTACCGCGAATTTTAAATAATCAGTGGTATTTTTTGTTTTTCCCCTTGCGCGGTCACACTTACAATGCGACACACACACATTTACGACTTAATGGAAAGGGCGCCAGCAGAACATACATACATACATATGTGGAGGCCGTGACGTCAAATTGGCAAAGCAAAATTGGAAAATATTGGGGACTTGGTTAAGGAGGCTGAATTTCAAAAAAATGAAAATGCAGTTAATTGCGGGTATGCCATAAGATTATGAACATAACATTTTAAAACCATTTTAACAACATTTATAACAGAGAAATGGCAAAATAAAGAATTTAAAAAAAAACAAATCGATTTTTGGGGCACTTTGGGGTCGTTTTTTGTTTTAATTTTTACGTCACACTCTGCGCCTAATTATTTCCGAATTAATTTGATTTTTCGAGATTTTTAGGTCAATCCGTTCTGGGTGTAATTTGCTACTGACCAATTTTTTGATTAAGACAAATATTGATTTAGAGATAGGGAAGACAGGTGGGCGGGGAAGCCGTGAATCAAATTGTTTAAACATTTGCATTTGCTTAAACAATATGAGGTTTAATAAAGAGCAAGAGAATCAATTGGTTTGAATATTTAATGTTCTTTTAATATTATCAATGCGATTTGAATTTTAGTTCACAAAAATCGCTTACAAAATGTCTTAAATCTGTTGTGGAAATGTAAATGAAATATTCTGTTAGCAAAAGGATATCAGTATTATATTGAAGTTGAATTTGAGCGAATCTCAATTCCTTAGTCAGCTGCAATGCACACACACAAACGTACACACGCATATATGTAGCTAATGGCTGTGTGTGTAAAATACGCATTTTTTGGATATATATATTTTGTGCGTGTGTGTGTACATAGCAGAGCGAATCATTGTTTGTTTTTGTTTTTTACAAATCCAAAGTTTGTCGATAACTCAACATTTGAAAACTAATAAATAGTTTGCTGATCAGGCTTTTGCATTTTAAAAAAAATGATCCTTCAGCCCTGGGCAAGTCTTGCGATATCGCTACAAGGCGGTTCTATTCGTTGGAAAAAAGGACCTGTCCAGAAATTAAGAGGATGTACAACGAATTTATGGCAGAATATGAAAAACATGGCCATATGAAGCAAGTGATGCCGGAACAAATACCGAAGGCTCACTACTTCATCCCTCATCATTGTGTTCTGAAACCAGAGAGCACTACTACGAAATTGAGAGTAGTCTTTGATGCCTCCTGTAAAACGTCGTCGAGAAAATCTTTGAATGACGTGTTGCATCCAGGACCAGTTGTTCAGAGTGATCTGTTCTCGTTATTATTGAGATTCAGAACTCACAAATATGTCTTTACTGCAGACATCAAAAAAATGTATCGCCAAGTATGGTTGAATCCTAATGATCAATTTAACCAAATGATTGTTTGGCTTCAAATGAACCAATAAGGTATTATAGGTTAAAGACGGTGACATATGGCACAACATCAGCTCCGTTCCTGGCCACTAAATGCTTGGAACATTTAGCCAACATTAACTCTGAACAAGAGAGAACGCTATAGTCGGGTGCCCCGACAATCAGATACCCGTTACTCAGGTAAAGGGAGTGCGAGGGAGATAGAAACTTTGAACACGCATAACTTTTTAACGAATGGTCTGATTTGAAAAATTTCTTCTACATTTCGATAGGTATTGATAAACACAATAAAACTGCATTTTTACTTTTCCGAAATATTGAAATTTTTAAAATCGTATATAAGCGTTTGTGGGCGTTAGAGGGGGCGTGGTACCCTTTTGAAACAAACTTGCGCTGCGTAGGAACTCCAAGAATCTTCATGCCAAATACCAATCGTCTAGCTTTTATAGTTTCCGAGATCTCAGCGTTCATACAGACAGACAGACGGACAGACAGACGGACAGACAGACGGACAGACGGACATGGCTAGATCGACTCGGCTAGTGATCCTGATCAAGAATATATATACTTTATGGGGTCGGAAACGCTTCCTTCTAGCTGTTACATACTTTTGCACGAATACAATATACCCTTTTACTCTACGAGTAACGGGTATAAAAATGGCCACTAGGAGCAGCTGCATTAAAAAACGATTTTTATGTGGATGATTGCCTAACCGGAGCTGACACGATACAGGACGCAGCAAGGATTCAACAAGAACTAAATAAAATCCTGCTGCCGTGCGGATTCAAACTAAGAAAATGGGATTCCTACCTGAAGACGTCGTCAGCACCATAAATCTGGATGCAGCTTTAGAACATACCAGTGTAAAAACACTGGGAATTATATGGACTCCAAAGGACGATCATTTGTATGGCAGAGCTCAAGAGCAAAAAACTCAGAGCATTACCAAAAGAGTGGTAGCCTCTGAGGTCGGTCAAATCTTCGATCCTCTTGGCCTGTTTTCACCAGTAATAATAAGCCAAAATATTTCTGCAAACCCTGTCACTTCAACAACTGGATTGGTATACGGAAATATCAGATTCCCTAAAGGAAAGGTGGGAGGCCATCAGACAGGATCTGCAACATTTAAATAAAATGAAAATTCCACGTCACATTTATGATGGCAAAGTCCCACAAAAACAGGAGCTACACATATTCGTGGATGCTTCTAAAAGGGCATTTGGAGCAGCTGTTTACGTAAGAGCCACTTATAAAAAAAAACAAACAACTGTACGTTTGTTGTGCGCTAAGTCAAGAGTAGCGCCTCTAGAAAAACAAACCCTACCTCGGTTGGAGTTGTGCGCGGCTGTTCTAGGAGCCGAACTACCCGATAAAGTCAAAAAGGATCTAAGATTTAACACAGAATCCATTAAAACATATTATTGGACAGATTCAATAATAGTGCTTTGTTGGATAAATGCAAAGGCATCAAATTTCCATACATTCGTTGCAAATAGATTGTCCAAAATACAAGACACATCCAGTCCAAACCAATGGAGACATGTTTCATCAAATCTCAACGCCGCAGATGTGTTATCAAGAGGAATCCCCGCATCTCAACTAGGCGCACACACTTTGTGGTCATACGGACCACTCTTTCTTCACGGACCTGAAGAGAAATGGCCATCCCTCTTTAAGGCCCCTAAAGACAACAGCATCTCATTGGAGAGAAAACTAAAAATAGTCACTCTCGCAACAAGTTCGGAAGGAGACGAAATATACCGTATCAACCACGGAAACTCCTTTAATCGTCTACAACGTATAATTGCCTATATGTTACGATTCTGTTATCGAGCTAAATGATGAAAGAGATGAAATAAGAAGAACAGCTCAGGAAAATATTGAGAAGGTACAACAGGAGAACAGGAAAACGTTTAATGAAAAAAGAAAGATTGAAACAGATCACAAAACGCACTCAATATGGAGTGGGCATGAAGCTTAGACCAAAATTTTTCGGACCCTATAAGGTCATAAAGAAGATGAAGCATGGGCGCTACGAAGTACAAAAAGTAGGAAACCATGAGGGGCCGAATTTAACAACTACAGCAGCAGAGTTCATGAAGAAATGGAGTTTATTCAGGGGCGAATAAAATTGTAGGATGGCCGAATGTAGGATTGGGGAATTTAATATAAGTGTATCACCCTTGCAGCGTAACATTAACAGCGACATCAACGGTTTAGGCCCAGTACCTAATTTTGAATTTGAATTGCTCTCCTATTATTATTTGTTATCCAATAATATAAAATATTAATCGAGTACATTAAACAGTATATCGAGTCTTTATTCAAAAAGCATCGAGGGTAAAAAAGCGACGCTATGATACAAGAGTTCAGGGAGTCGAGCTGTGAAGAGGTTGTCCAGTGCGTTCCGAAAAGAAGTCGGTTTGTGAAGTTAAATACGTTAATCAAGAAACAATTCATTCATTTAAGTTTTTGTAAAACATTCTGTTACTTTCCCAAATAAACTAAAATTTGTACTATCCCACACGTATTATATCTTTGATATCACTGATAAACGTTATTAAGGAGAGAATGCAATTTCAGTTCCTAATAGATAACAGAATAGAAATTCATTTACGACCTCCTATAAAAAACAGGAAACTGAGATATTGAGACACTACAATTAACATAAAATGAGCATATCCGGCTCTTTATTCATTCCACGACGCGCAAGTACTTTTTGCGGAGTTTGAATCATTGTTATGCCCGTCTCATCCATGTTCATTAAAAATTGTTAAAAGACTGTTAAATAATGAGAAAACATGAATTCCATAAGGATCCGATAAGAGTGAGAGAGTAGCCCTACTTGCTGCGACGTGTTTTCATAGAAAAAAGCCAAGGCCTTGTTAAAAAAAATTCTGTGCACTTCTTGGCACATTAAAATCGTTTGCGGCTCTTTTCGCGCTCATATAGGCATTCCTCAGAGCGTTAATCGCTTCTTATAGTTCCGTACCATTCGCTGAGTCAGTAAAATTAATTATATTTAAATTAAACCAAGATATTTGAGCACAGAAAAAAAAATTATTTGAAATAGGGGACGAATTTGTCCCAAGCATAGGGTGACAAAACTTCCCACACAATGCTTATTTAGATATTTTTTTTTCCTTCCGAAATCTAGTTAAAAATTCACATTACATTTGAAATTTTGAACTATTAAAAAACATTTAATATTATAGCTTTATAATCATGGGCTTCTGAGCTATAAAAATTAATTGGTGGTGTTATGCCGACTTGCAGGAAACCAAAAAAAATAGATATTTCTACGTCTTATGGATTCCAAAATATTTCAGGTGGCGAAATTGTTCCAGTGGCATAAGCCAATCTTGATGTTTTTTGGCAAATTCCCCTACTAAAGCCGGAGAAACGTATTTTCCAACATTATGGTACATTGTTTTTATGTTGAGGTTTTTTTAAAAAACTTTAAATAGCATGTGCTATGCTCTCATCTTGCTATCAATTTTTTGCTACCGTTACTGCTACACAGAGCACAGGACTTGATTTTCTGCTACCGCTATTGCTACAGTTTCTCAAGCGACAAAACTGCGAGCAGAGCAGAGCACAAACTTTCTCGTTATTCTGCTATGGCTCTGCTACGGCTCTCGTCAAAAAGAGAGTGATAGCAATAGCATAGCAATATTTGTGTTCATCTCGCTACTACGGAGTAGTAACTGCAAACACTTATTCAGTCGCACAATAACAGTAATTTTTATACCCTTCCAGAGCGTATTATAATTTCAGTCAGAAGTTTGCGACGCAGGGAAGGAGACGTTTCCGACCACATAAAGTATATATATTCTTGATCAGCACCTTAAGCCGAGCCCATCTAGCCATGTCCGTCTGTCCGATTCTATACGACCTAGTCTCTCAGTTTTAAAGCTGTCGCAATGAAACTTTTCCAAAAGTGTTCTTTCTATTGCAGGTAGTACATATGTCGAAGCGAGCCGCTCAGACAATTATACCTTAAGGCTCCAATAGGAATATTCGAACAAATATTTGAAAATTCATTGTAACTTTGTAGGAAGTAGGCATTTTGAGTTTTGACAACTTAAAAATCCCCGGAACTGCACCGATCGAGTAATCATTAAACTACAGGTATATATTTTATCTGCAAGGGTATATAAGCTTCGGCTGGCCGAAGATACAATAGCTTCCGTTCTTGTTAAAAGTCATGGAATAACAGTTGTTAGCGCCTGCACTTGAATCCCTAAGATGTCAACAGCAGTCACAGCCAGCGCCAGCTCAAACCCCGCTACCTGCCGTTCCAGCATTCTATTTTTACTAACCCTAGCCTATTAATCCCTTGTATGGGAGACAAATTGAATGACTTTGTATCTCTGTATATCTTAGAACCTAAGTGATGCAATGTATTTATAACTAACAGACCCCCATGCGATACCTTCGCTATGGTGGCCCCCTTGATATATCCCAAATATAATCAGTACTCAAACAATACTTGTGTATTCAACATCTCCGAGTTAGCAAAATTTAAGTGTTGGTTTAGCGGCCTACTGTCACTAGATTATGTTCTAGGGGCAACCTAAAATTATAAATAATGAAAAGTAATTCTACGAACATTTTGATGACCCCGACCAGTGTATGAAATTCTAGACAAATTGGCGACTAATTTCTACTAACTAGACAGATTCTTGATCAACTTGGCGATCGAATCATCTAGATTTTTATGTTGTCTAAAATCTGTTTTTATCATTTGATTAACAGAAAGATAACTAGGGAAATCTGGCTCGAATAAAACTCCGACCGTTTTCCCGAACAACTTGAACATTGTTTCAAGGAGTAACTTATCAACTTGGCGATCTGTTACGAAATTATTGGAAGTCAACTTGGCGACTTCAATATTTAAACAATTTAAAAGTCGAAGTAGTCAACTTGGCGATTCTTCTTACTTAATTAACAACAAAAATAAATCCGATTTACTGGAGTCAACCTGGCGATTCCCAGGATAATCGACGATTTGAAATCTCAAATTTGAAACAACAAAAATAAATCCGATTTACTGGAGTCAACTTGGCGATTCCCAGGATAATCGTCGATTTAAAATCTAAATTTCAAGTAGTCAACAAGGCGACACTTGAAATACATCAAACATTTGAAAAATATACTTTGTTATATACAAACGGTTTTAATAAAATAAAAATTTTAAAAACAAAACAATTGGCTATATTTTCTAATCCAAAAAACCTTACGTGTCTTTGACGACTAAATCGGTTGAGAGTAGAAGCGTATCCAGCTTAATTTAAGCGAATAAATTAACTTCCCACGGGTCAGACATTTATTAAGAACAAAATGGAGGTTGCAAAATTGATCGCCATTCAAAGCCAAATTGGTGAAGAGATCCAAGTTGTGCTTAGAAACATCAAAAAGGATTCTCACACAAGAAAAGAAAAGGTTACGTATTTCGAAGATAGGAAACGACAAATTGAAGATCTGTGGAAATCGTTCGAAAAAGGAAATACAGCTATTCTTGAAGAATCTAAAGGTGCTGCATTATCGCATGAGTATTTCGAAAAGAATTATTATGAGCAAATGAAATTAATTGTTCGTAAGGCTATGGAAGAATTCAATGTTAAAATTCTGCAATTTCCGACGTTAGAAGCCACGTCAGATGAGGTGGAACAAATCAAAAAATTGATTAGACACCAAGCAGCAGTCCTGGATTCGATGTCTCGAACTATGAATCAAATATGTCCAGATAATAAATTTACCTATAAAGCGGTAATCGACCATTTATGGAAATAAATTGAAAGTCTGCACTTTGAAATCCATAAGTTATGTATCGAACCTGAAAAGGCAGGTTACAGTATGGAACGATTTATCTCCGCTGAAGAGGCAATGCTACAATTTTGCCAACCATCAACTGATACAGTTTTAATAGCCACTAATCAAGCGGTATCTTCGATTTCATCAATTCAATTGCCAAAGGTTTCCATTCCAAAATTTGATGGTAACTATTGGGTGGGCAAGAAAGTCATGTCGTTTTTTTTAGTAATCGTTTTAAATCTAATTTATTTACGACTAATCAAGCACCAGGGTCACACTTTTTAGTATCGTTTTAAAGCTTATTGTCTTAGGTACTATCGATGAAAATTTGGTAATTATTCGATAACATTTGTGGAAGCTATAGCAAATTATGCATTGAGGATCAAAGTGAGCATTTTCGGCATATTTTGCTTTTTTATTTCCGAAAAGGAAAAAAAGCGGTCGAAGCTCGCGAAAAATTGTGCGAAGTGTATTTGTTTAAATATAGAATGTTATACTGCGTTGAGCATGTAATTAAATTCCCAATCCATTGCCATTAAAGCCTTAAAACATTATTCTAAAAAACATTTTTTGAGAAAAAAATTGATAAGATACGAATTTGATTAAATTTACATGTTAAAAATTGTGGACGAAAGAAGAACACTTGTGTAGATATTAGTTTTCTTTATTTTATTTGTCTTTATACTTGATGTTCTCTCGTTCACGTTTCGCTTTAGACTGACTCCGCTGCGTGATCGCAGCTTTCCAACAACCCTGTTCTCTTGTTCTCTCTCATCTCCTTTTCCAGAGAGTGAGATAGCTATATGTGTTCTAACAGATCGGTTAACATGTATAAGAGAGAGACAACTATCTTATACATTCTAACAGAACTTAAAAGTAAACAACAACAATATCACAGAAATGTGTATACTAATGCGCAATTTCAATAATGCGCAATATTCCTAATGCGTAATTCTAATGTAGCCTGCTATAACTCGGCCATTCTGACACTGGAGATCTCCTGATCTCTCTTTTGCAATTTACATAGTTTAATTATAGTACAAGGTAATCTTATCTCTATACTTATATCTATTATTTTACATATTTGCACTTAATTAATTTACAATTGACATTATTTGTTTATCGGAATTTCTTATCAATTTCTTTTCATCCAATGTCTAATATTTTGTGAACTCCAAACGCCCTGATAAGGATTTCGTGTTAGCTGAAAACCTTCAACATCTTTCAGTAGATATCTATCATTTTTCAAAATTTTATCAATTTTATATGGTCCCTTATTTTTTGGTATTAACTTTCTGGAAACTCCTACCGTACTGTCAAAATTTTTCACCATCACGTAATCACCTAACTTATACTCAGTCGCTTGTTTTCTTTTTTGATTGTAATACTTTTCATTACTTTCTTGAATTTCCTTTTGACTTTTTTCTCCTAGTTGCCTAATATCTTCTAAATTTCTTTCCCTAACTGTATCTGTATTTACTAAATTTTCTAACTCTTCTCTCAACTCATCTCTAGTCTCATTTCTTTGTATTAATCCAAATAGCATTTCACTCGGGCATTGCCTTATACTACGATGTTGTGTATTATTAAGTACAAATTCCACCTTTTCTACAACTACATCCCAATGTAATCCATTTTCAACTTCTGTAAGTTTCGCTATCATTGGACCTAAAACTCTATTTATTCTTTCCACCTGGCCATTCGCCTGCGGCGAACCAGTGGCAATTTTTATATGTTTAACACCTACCTCATTCATAAATTCTTCAAACTGTATTGCTGTGAAACAACTTCCACGATCTGATATTATACATCTCGGAATACTGTATGAACGAAAATAGTCTCTTAACGCGTCTATTGCTTCTTTTGAATTAGTGGTTTTCGTTGTATATAACCTAACATATTTCGTAAACCCGTCTACTACAGCTAATATATGTTTTTTCGATCTTCCTGTTGCTACTGGCCCGTAATGGTCTATATGAATTATATCAAACGGTTTATTCCCTCTAGGTATACTATGTAAAAGTCCATCCTGTTTCCCATTTTTTGGTGCAAAAGCGATGCACTTTAAACAATTTTCAATATGTTTCATAATTTTTTCCTTAGCATTTTTAAACCAATACATTTTTCCAATTGCATTTAGCATCTTATCTCTTCCTATATGACCCAATTCATCATGATATTTATACAAAATGTGTTCTTCCATCTCCTCAGGTACATAGAACAGCAACCTTCCATCATTTGTTTTCCTATAAACCACACCATTTCTCATTTCGAACAATTTATCCTCACCCTTTTCTAACAATATTCTAATATCTTTAATTTTCTGATCCTTTCCTTGACATATAACTAAATTATCCTCCAATGTGTTTGCTTCCGTTATCAAAATATTCGTACATCGACTTAACGCATCCACATGTTGCATTTTCTTTCCAGCCCTGTGCACTAATTCAAAATCGTAATCTTGCAGTTCTAATGCCCATCTCGCAATTCTTGGGTTAATCTCTACCTTATTTAATGTCAGTGTTAACGAATTACAATCAGTTATAATTCTAAAGTGTTTCCCTTGTACGTAAATCCTAAATCTTCGTAATGCATATATTATAGCTAATGTTTCCAATTCAAAACTTTGATATTTTGCTTCAGTTTCTGTGGTTCTTTTCGAAAAATAAAATACTGGATGCCATCTTTGATCATCTTTCTTTTGCAATAATACTGCTCCAAATCCCAATGCGCTTGCATCACAATGCAGTTCAATTTCATCCTTATAATTATAAATTGACAAAACCGGTGCTTCCAGTAACTTTTCTTTTAACATTTCAAAACATTCTAATTCTTTTTCTTCAAAACTAAATTTTCTTTCTTTTCTTAATAATTCATATAAAGGTTTCGCTAACGTTGAAAAATCTTTTATAAATCTACGAAAATAAGAACACAGTCCTAAGAAACTTTGAACAGCCTGTGTTTTCCCCGGCACTGGAAAATTTCTTACCGCTTCTAAGCCCTTATCGTCCGCTCTAACACCGTCTTTCGAAATTAAAAACCCTAAATATTTAACGCTCGATTGCAAAAATTCACACTTCTCCAATCTTAGTTCTAATTTATTTTCTTTAATCCTTGCCAGTACTGTTTTTATAGTCTTAAAATGTTCCTCTAAACATTTACTTGCAATCATAATATCATCCATATAAATGATTACTGTGTTATCACGAATCATATCTGCAAAAACATAATTTACAAATCTTTGGAATACATGTGGAGCATTCTTTAGGCCCATAGGCATTCTTAAAAACTCAAATTGACCTAACGGGGTTACGAATGATGTATATTTAATCCACTCTTTTTCAACAAAAACATGAAAATATCCGTTTTTTAAATCCAGTTTCGAAAACACCGTTTTCCCAACAAGTTTATCTAATAGATCATCAATTAAGGGCAATGGATAATTGTCCTTAATTGTCATTTTGTTCAACTTTCGGAAATCAATACATAACCGTAATTCTCCTGACTTTTTTTTCACTAATACTATTGGAGACGCGAATTCCGAACAACTATGTCTAATTATTCCTTTTCTTAAATATTCATCTAACATATCTTGCAACTTTTCCTTCTCTGTGTACGATAATCTTCTTGGCGAAGAGCTAAATGGTTTGCCTTTTTCTAATTTAATATTCATTTCCCATTTTATGTCAGGCTCATCCGGCTTATTTGCATTAATATAATTGTCTTCCAGTAATTCAACGAACCGTTTTTTTATATTGTACCCTACTTCGTCACATATATTGTATTCCGATTCACCATTTTCTACACAATTTATCTCTAACATTTCTCTTTCAAAATTTTCTTCTAATGTTGATCTTCCTATTTCCTTTCTAACTATTTCATTTATGTCTTCCTTTCCAACTGTTGTCTTACATTCTTCATTTCTAACTGTTTCCTTTCTTTCTTCATTTATAACTGTTTCCTTTCTTTCTTCATTTCTAACTGTTTCCTTTCTTTCTTCATTTCTAACTGTTTCCTTTCTTTCTTCATTTCTAACTGTTTCCTTTTTATCTTCATTTCCAACTGTTTCTTCTTTCTTATCTAATTCATTTATAACTTCTTGTTTATTTCTAACAGATTCATTCATGTTTTCTACTTTTTCCACTGTTACCATTTTCAAAGCGTTTAGATCAATATTTAAATTACATGCATCCATAAAGTCTCGTCCTAACACAACATCAAAGCCCATAGACTCATTATCCACCACATTTAAATAAAAATAAACATTTATTGAGTTCTTTTTAATATAAACTAAAGTTTTTCCAAAACAATTTAGTACACTCTTGTTTAAACCATAATATACCGTGTTTACCGGCTCTAACTTTACTTCATTGGGGATTTCTCTAAATTTTATAAACGAAATTGGGCTTCCTGAGTCTATGAGGCTTTCTGTAATAATTGATTTTAAATTTTGAGTTTGAAAAAATATTCTAAATAATCTTACATATTGGTTGACGTCTCCACTTTTCTTCATTTTGCATTCAGCTACCATGTGGCCCATTTCTCCGCACGCGTAGCATGATCCTGGTACACGCTTCGGCTTCCAGCAATCCTTGGCCCAATGACCCTTGGAGTTACAGTTGTGGCACCGTGAATCCTTGGGTACCACAAACGACGACTTCTCTTTTTCCAATTTAACGCTGCTCATCACTCTCTTTTTGGGCAGTGAGATCTGCGCAAACGCTCGCAGCATCTGAGTTGGACCTTGAAAACATTGCACACGCGCCTGTATGCGCATGCTTTCCATCGGTATTCCTTCGATCAATCCATCAAGCAGCTCCTCCATGTCTATATTGATTTCCCTGGCAAGCATCATTTTGTCATCGTAATAGACAGTGAAACGCTCCTCCGGTTTCCACACACGACTTTCGAAAACTCGGCGCTGTTCTGCTTTTGACATTTTTCCACCAAACGCCAGTGCCAAATCTTCCAATAAAACTCCAACTGGCATACTAATACGGTTGGGATCTGCATGCAGCCACTGCAATGCGTCACCCTTCAATTTAGCGATGCACAACAAATGCTGCTGCATATCGCTGAGCTGGTACAAATTCGATACGTTTTCCAGTTGCTTGATCCAGTTATGTACTCCTGCTTGGCCCGCGAATTCGAATACAATTTCCTTCGCAAACGCCAGTGCTGACGAATACCAATCATTTTTATTAACACCAACAGGCTTCTTCTTGTCAATTTGTTCGGTGCACTTTTTGTCTCCGGCGCCACCATTCCTGTCGTCGTTGTTTTTGACGGTAAAACCTCTGCCGCTGCCATCACCGTCGCCGCCCTTGCCATCACTGTCGTCGCCTTTGCCATCACTGTCGCCGCCTTTGCCATCATCGTCGCCGCCTTTGCCATCACTGTCGCCGACAACATCATCTCTGCCATCACTGTCGCATGGCAAAATAATTTTTGTTGGAATATACGAATTTCCAGGAAGGTGCATTTTTCCGAGAAAATCCATTGCTGCTTTCATCTCCGAATCTAACATTCTTAGGAATGCCAAATGCTCGACTTTAAACATTGGAGCCGCTGGTTGCACTATGTTCTGCTCCATTTGTGCGATCGCTGATTCGCCCTGTCCACCAATGGCTCCATCAACTTCGTCAGATTCGTCCTGTTTGCCTTTGGCTTTTTCGGACTCCTCCGCTTCTATCTTCTGCCGCACACTTTCCGGTACTTGCAGCCACCGAGCCCACAACTCCGCTTTGGACCCCGTGGTGACCAAATTTACTGACGCCAGCCACTTTTTTAATAGCACTACTCTAGCGTTTATAAATTCAATGTTTTTGTCCATTTTGACGTAGGCTTTTTAACCACTTCTGATTTTGTGGACGAAAGAAGAACACTTGTGTAGATATTAGTTTTCTTTATTTTATTTGTCTTTATACTTGACGTTCTCTCGTTCACGTTTCGCTTTAGACTGACTCCGCTGCGTGATCGCAGCTTTCCAACAACCCTGTTCTCTTGTTCTCTCTCATCTCCTTTTCCAGAGAGTGAGATAGCTATATGTGTTCTAACAGATCGGTTAACATGTATAAGAGAGAGACAACTATCTTATACATTCTAACAGAACTTAAAAGTAAACAACAACAATATCACAGAAATGTGTATACTAATGCGCAATTTCAATAATGCGCAATATTCCTAATGCGTAATTCTAATGTAGCCTGCTATAAAATATTAAACTCTTTTTCAATTTCGGAGAGTTTTGACCATTGCTGCTCTTAGCCAGATAAATTTATAGATTTTTTTTGTATGAATGAAGAGTACAAAAATATGTATTTCAAAGCAGTACTTTGTCCAAAACAAACTGCCAAAATATGGGTTATCACGCCGCGTTAAGTTCGTATTTCAATTCCAAATCGATTAGCGTTTAAATCTAGAATACAAACTTGTTTTCTAAAAAAAATGCAATAAAAAATTTCTAAAAGATTTACATAGCTTTCCAACAACCGAAATAATAATTTTGCTTAAGATTTAAGAAATTTGAGGGAATATTTTTAATGTGAGTTCGCCTTGAAATGTTACAAACGCTTCAAAATGTGATGGGATGTTTATCCTTTGACAGTTGAAAAAATTACTATCTCCAATTCAAATTTAAAAAAATTGAAGCAAGTGGACATTTTTGAATAGAATGCCAAAGGAAGAATAATTTTAGGGTGGATTTTATTTCATCGGTCCTTCAAAACAAAACCTCTTGATCTTGGCCATGCTACCTCGTTCTACCTTTTCTCCTTTGTTAATTGCCCCTGTATTTTTGTTTTTTAAAGATGCAATTTTTAAACTATTTAAACCGAGAATGTTTACTCTTTGTAAAGAAGTTATTTCTTGATAATTAATAAGTTACCTAAGAATGTAGCAAAGGTCATATTAACAAAAATACAAACCAAATACTCTTGGCGAATTTGCTACCGGGGGATTTTTGGAAGGTATCCACAGTAGACAACTCTTATAAGGGAATCAAATATTTATGCGGAGCAATGCTTTGCTTTATGTATTTGACTAATTTCAGAAAAGGAATCAAGAAACTCAATTCGATGTTACTGCATTTTACCATTGATATTTTGTTTCACTATTTTTATTTTCATTAATTTTTCACCTTGATTAGAATTATATTAATAATTGGGAAGACAGATGGGCGGGGAAGCCGTGAATCAAAAAGCAATTTTAAGGAAAATTTCGACAGTAAAATTCAGCTTAATGGAATTTCTGTAAGGCTATCGATATTTTAAAATTTAACGTTAACCTAAAAAAAGGCGCAAAAGAAAAGATTTGCGATATAATCGATTTTTTTACCGCGAATTTTAAATAATCAGTGGTATTTTTTGTTTTTCCCCTTGCGCGGTCACACTTACAATGCGACACACACACATTTACGACTTAATGGAAAGGGCGCCAGCAGAACATACATACATACATATGTGGAGGCCGTGACGTCAAATTGGCAAAGCAAAATTGGAAAATATTGGGGACTTGGTTAAGGAGGCTGAATTTCAAAAAAATTAAAATGCAGTTAATTGCGGGTATGCCATAAGATTATGAACATAACATTTTAAAACCATTTTAACAACATTTATAACAGAGAAATGGCAAAATAAAGAATTAAAAAAAAAACAAATCGATTTTTGGGGCACTTTGGGGTCGTTTTTTGTTTTAATTTTTACGTCACACTCTGCGCCTAATTATTTCCGAATTAATTTGATTTTTCTAGATTTTTAGGTCAATCCGTTCTGGGTGTAATTTGCTACTGACCAATTTTTTGATTAAGACAAATATTGATTTAGAGATAGGGAAGACAGGTGGGCGGGGAAGCCGTGAATCAAATTGTTTAAACATTTGCATTTGCTTAAACAATATGAGGTTTAATAAAGAGCAAGAGAATCAATTGGTTTGAATATTTAATGTTCTTTTAATATTATCAATGCGATTTGAATTTTAGTTCACAAAAATCGGTTACAAAATGTCTTAAATCTGTTGTGGAAATGTAAATGAAATATTCTGTTAGCAAAAGGATATCAGTATTATATTGAAGTTGAATTTGAGCGAATCTCAATTCCTTAGTCAGCTGCAATGCACACACACAAACGTACACACGCATATATGTAGCTAATGGCTGTGTGTGTAAAATACGCATTTTTTGGATATATATATTTTGTGCGTGTGTGTGTACATAGCAGAGCGAATCATTGTTTGTTTTTGTTTTTTACAAATCCAAAGTTTGTCGATAACTCAACATTTGAAAACTAATAAATAGTTTGCTGATCAGGCTTTTGCATTTTAAAAAAAATGATCCTTCAGCCCTGGGCAAGTCTTGCGATATCGCTACAAGGCGGTTCTATTCGTTGGAAAAAAGGACCTGTCCAGAAATTAAGAGGATGTACAACGAATTTATGGCAGAATATGAAAAACATGGCCATATGAAGCAAGTGATGCCGGAACAAATACCGAAGGCTCACTACTTCATCCCTCATCATTGTGTTCTGAAACCAGAGAGCACTACTACGAAATTGAGAGTAGTCTTTGATGCCTCCTGTAAAACGTCGTCGAGAAAATCTTTGAATGACGTGTTGCATCCAGGACCAGTTGTTCAGAGTGATCTGTTCTCGTTATTATTGAGATTCAGAACTCACAAATATGTCTTTACTGCAGACATCAAAAAAATGTATCGCCAAGTATGGTTGAATCCTAATGATCAATTTAACCAAATGATTGTTTGGCTTCAAATGAACCAATAAGGTATTATAGGTTAAAGACGGTGACATATGGCACAACATCAGCTCCGTTCCTGGCCACTAAATGCTTGGAACATTTAGCCAACATTAACTCTGAAAAATGGCCACTAGGAGCAGCTGCATTAAAAAACGATTTTTATGTGGATGATTGCCTAACCGGAGCTGACACGATACAGGACGCAGCAAGGATTCAACAAGAACTAAATAAAATCCTGCTGCCGTGCGGATTCAAACTAAGAAAATGGGATTCCTACCTGAAGACGTCGTCAGCACCATAAATCTGGATGCAGCTTTATAACATACCAGTGTAAAAACACTGGGAATTATATGGACTCCAAAGGACGATCATTTGTATGGCAGAGCTCAAGAGCAAAAAACTCAGAGCATTACCAAAAGAGTGGTAGCCTCTGAGGTCGGTCAAATCTTCGATCCTCTTGGCCTGTTTTCACCAGTAATAATAAGCCAAAATATTTCTGCAAACCCTGTCACTTCAACAACTGGATTGGTATACGGAAATATCAGATTCCCTAAAGGAAAGGTGGGAGGCCATCAGACAGGATCTGCAACATTTAAATAAAATGAAAATTCCACGTCACATTTATGATGGCAAAGTCCCACAAAAACAGGAGCTACACATATTCGTGGATGCTTCTAAAAGGGCATTTGGAGCAGCTGTTTACGTAAGAGCCACTTATAAAAAAAAACAAACAACTGTACGTTTGTTGTGCGCTAAGTCAAGAGTAGCGCCTCTAGAAAAACAAACCCTACCTCGGTTGGAGTTGTGCGCGGCTGTTCTAGGAGCCGAACTACCCGATAAAGTCAAAAAGGATCTAAGATTTAACACAGAATCCATTAAAACATATTATTGGACAGATTCAACAATAGTGCTTTGTTGGATAAATGCAAAGGCATCAAATTTCCATACATTCGTTGCAAATAGATTGTCCAAAATACAAGACACATCCAGTCCAAACCAATGGAGACATGTTTCATCAAATCTCAACGCCGCAGATGTGTTATCAAGAGGAATCCCCGCATCTCAACTAGGCGCACACACTCTGTGGTCATACGGACCACTCTTTCTTCACGGACCTGAAGAGAAATGGCTATCCCTCTTTAAGGCCCCTAAAGACAACAGCATCTCATTGGAGAGAAAACTAAAAATAGTCACTCTCGCAACAAGTTCGGAAGGAGACGAAATATACCGTATCAACCACGGAATCTCCTTTAATCGTCTACAACGTATAATTGCCTATATGTTACGATTCTGTTATCGTAAAAACAGGAAGGATACAGTGCTGCTAGAGTTGGACGAATTGGAACAAGCCAGGAGGATAATAGTACGATGTGTACAACAAGCTGACTTTGCAGATGAGCTGAAACATTTACATCGACATCTTGAACGACCGTTACCCAGCAGCAGTAAGGTGTCCTCTCTTCACTTGCACTTGGACGAAAACTCTATTATTAGAGTAGGAACAAGAATAGAAAACGCACCAATTTCTCGAGATGCAATGAATCCATATTTATTGCCTTACAACGACGAAATTGTAAAAATGTTGTTATCAAAACTACATACCGAAAATATGCATTGTGGTCAAAATACCTTGAAGGGTATTGCTCGACAACAATATCATATATAAAGGCCACTTCCAAGGTTAGGAATGTAATCATGAAATGCATTCCATGCACGAGATATCGTCCGAAACTGATGTCGCAAATTATGGGAAAACTACCTGAGCATAGGGTTTCTCAAAATAGACCATTCCTAAACTCTGGAGTGGATTTTTGTGGACCCTTCAAGATGCATCACAAGGTCCGAGGCAAGCGACCTGACAAAGCATACATCGCCGTATTTGTATGTTTTGCGACGAAGGCGGTACATCTGAAAGTCGTTGGAGATTTAACTATTGCAGCATTTCTTGGAGCGCTACAAAGGTTCATAAGCCGTCGCGGAAGGTGCAAAACGTTATACTGCGTCAATGCAACAAACTTTGTAGGAGCCAACAACCAGCTAATGGAATTGAAGGAAACCATACACTCTTAGGAAGCTAAGAACTCCATAGTGCAGCTATGCAACACTAAAGGAATTCAATTTAAATTCATTCCGCCAAGAGCACCTCACTTTGGTGGGTTATGGGAAGCAGCAGTAAAGTCAGCAAAGACATTATTGTTGAAAAAGGTGTCCACTGCTGAGCTCACCTTTGAGCAGTTGAGCACAGTAATAACAAATGTCGAAGCTGTGTTAAATTCCCGACCACTCCCTCCAATTTCTGATGATCCAAATGATCTGACGGTCCTTACACCTGGTAAGGATTCCCAAGTTGGAGAAACTTGGAGAACCACTTGTAGCGCAACCAGATCCCGAGCCGTTAAAAATAAAATCCCTATCTGTACAGTGGGACCAGGTGCAGTTACTAAAACACACATTCTGGATGCAATGGTCCAGTCAATACTTAACAAGTCTACAACAACATCCTAAATGGAAACAAGCACATAAAAACGTCAAAGAGGGCATGATGGTAGTTATGAAAGAAGACAATGTGCCTATGCTTTATTGGCCCATTGGACGGATTTTAAAGCTCTATCCAGGCCCAGACGGATATATGTACGGGTTGTAGATGTTGACACTCCAAAGGGAGTATTTAAAAGAGCGATTCATAATCTTGCTCGTCAAGAGGATCCAAAAGAAAAACGCAAGGAGATAAATGACGAGGATGAGAAAGATGAGAAGGATGAGAAGGATGACCAGGAACCAAAAAGGCGCAAAGGCACAACTCTCCCCCTCCTGTCAATGCCCTTGCTAATCCTTCTACTGTTGTTACCACTAGCTGCAGCAAGTCCAATCAATATAACCAGGTTGGGATCAAAACCTGGAATTTATTATGAAAAAATTGGGACAACTCAACTGGCAGCTGCTGATTGGACAATTATCGCATATTACGATTTAAAACCTTACTTGGAGGACGTAAAAACATTTTACCTTGGAACAATAAAGGTCGGCCAAATGTGTTCTCACATACAACCAGTACAAGCATGTGCTGCGTTATACACTTATTTTCAACACGTCGACGAGGAAATCCTAACTGAGAATGAGTTACTCCATATGTCCAGGAAAAGACGCTCGCCGCTGGACATTGTTGGAAATATTGCCAGCAGCCTTTTTGGAGTATTGGACACTGAGTATGCCAAAAAGATGTCATCGACCATTGAAAAGGTCAAAACAAATGAAGATTATCTCTTGGAATTGGTGAAGAATCAAACATAAATAATTGATTCCACCATAAATATAATGAAAAGAGATGAGGCAGCCATTGACAGAAGAATCAGGAGAGGATTTAGCCAACGCGCGACTCGATTCGTTAAAAACCTTTCAATGGTATATAGCACTAACCAATCAATTGAGTGTGCTGGCGGCCAATATTCAAAGAGTCCAGTCAGAGATTTCTCATGTGTTGACAAATGTTCATCACAATGAAATAAGTCCGCTGCTCGTGTCGCCAAAGCAACTTCAAGGGCATATAAATAAACTAAAAACTCATATGCCTCAAGGAAAAATGCTTCCCATGATTAAGAATGATGTGTTACCTGTGATAGTCAACAACAAAATGATATCACTGGCTATTGAACATCCAATTATAGCTGTGAATCAACACAGAGATCAATTCATTGCTATGACAGCTAAAGAATTTGATCTATGCAAGTCCATTAACGAGGACGTATATATTTGCTCAGACAAGCAAATGATATTTTCAATTGACAATCACTGCGAATTTCAATTGTTTAATAATTAATCGTCGTCATTGTGCCAAACTGTGACATCTACGAAATCCCTTTCATGGCAAAGATTAAAGGCCAATAATCAATGGATTTTCTCAATGCAAACACCAATGGAGCTCTCTGCAGTATGTGGCGATCAATTATCAACCATTAATATTGATAATACTGGACTTCTAGTTTTGGACCCAGAGTGCACTCTACGAAACTCAATTCTAAGTGTGATTGGCCATCAAGTGACGTCAACAGGAACGATGAAATTGTCATATGCTCGATTTGGCAATTTGAATCAATCGTCTGCAGCGGATACTAAGATTTTAAATTCAAATAATTCATTGAAGCTGAGTTTTAATCAGTTAAATGATCTTAGTAAGGAATTACTTCCCAGGCCTATGTTGCCTTGTTTTTGTCACTCGGAGTCATAGTCGTTTATTTGTGGAAACGATTCCAAAAGAAGACATCTCCACAAACGTCATCATCTTCAAAGGACATCGAACTAGCAGAACAACCTCGGTTACTCAGCTCATCAAGGATGCACCATCTGATGCCTTCTTCCGACGCCTTTGAGATCAACATTGGATGATGTTGAACACCTGTTCAACGGCCGGGAGTATGTTAGCGCCTGCACTTGAGTCCCTAAGATGTCAACAGCAGTCACAGCCAGCGCCAGCTCAAACCCCGCTACCTGCCGTTCCAGCATTCTATTTTTACTAACCCTAGCCTATTAATCCCTTGTATGGGAGACAAATTGTATGACTCTGTATCTCTGTATATCTTAGAACCTAAGTGATGCAATGTATTTATAACTAACAAACCCCCATGCGATACCTTCGCTATGGTGGCCCCCTTGACTCTGAAATCATCTATATAAACCCCAGATATTCCCAAATAAAATCAGTACTCAAGCAATACTTGTGTAATCAACATCTCCGAGTTAACCCAATTTAAGTGTTGGTTTAGCGGCCTACTGCCACTAGATTATGTTCTAGGGGCAACCTTAAATTATAAATAATAAAATGTAATTCTACGAACAACAGTTTTATTTTTTTTTGGTCAGAAAATAAATGTTTTATCCGACATTTAATTTAAAAGTCTGAAATAACAGTTACTTCATGACATATAAAAAAAAGATGGTGAATAACGATTAATCAATGACTTTTAAAGTAAAACCTATAACTGTTACGGTCCCTGAAAAAACATTATTTTTCAAATTATTAATTAGATATAACAAATTTAAATATTTTGTATTTAAAATGTTAAAAAACAATTAGTAATAACAATAATAATTATGAGCGGCGCACTCTATCACTGATCTAGCCTCTCACATGAGGCAACATTTAAGATAAACAATGTTTTAGTTAACAGCATTTGCGACTATTTTTTTTCAAAAAACATTTCAACATAGTTCGATTTATCTTAATCCAATTTTGATTGTTACTGTTAAATACGTATGTATGTGTTTATTGTAAAAGGCTGCAATTTAGAGCGTCTTTTATGACAGGTTATTTTCCTTTTAAGGTTTATATGACACTTTTTCTAAAAATACATTGAAGCCTTATATATTCGTTAAAAATACTATTAAATGGCCTTGGACCTATGGGCAAACTTTTTATTAGTACCAATATCGTAATTTTCATCCGAATATAAAATATGGTTTGTTTTTATTTTTTTTTGTTTAAAAACTATTTTGATTCCATAAAATGTATGGCCTAAAATAGAATATTTTAGGCAATGTAGTCCATGTTTCCTAAAATCTAGGAATTGTTTTTTTCTGTGTGTAGGATTTTATTGTGGAATTAAGCACCAGTGGCCCGAAAGTCCAACTCCGAAGTTACGATGTGTTTTCTGTCAATCTCAATCTTTGATAAAAAATTTTTATTATGTTCGATGCGCTTTCTATACCTTTGCAGATTGAATTATTATACTGGTCACACGTTTGTAACGCAGTAAAGGAGTTTCCGACGTTATAAAATATATATAGTTATGTTGATCGATGTTAGGCTCCCACAAGCAGACAATTATTTTGGGGTCGAAAAGTGTTCCTAGCCAATTTCACAGTTGAGATTGCTCGAGTTGAGTAGTCCAGGCCCCATTTCTAGTTGGAAAAAATATACAAAAATTTAATCTTGTTCGTCCGAACACTTGCGCGGTCTGTATTTAAATGCCGACATGCTCAGTGATGTCGAGAAAAACTTAGTTTTGAGTATACTTGTTTATTATCTCTACACTTCACTATAGCCTCGGTGACCACTTTTTGTGGCCTTAATTTATAACTAAAAAACGAACCAACATTTAAAAGATTTTTTTTTTGATTTGCATTTATAATATTAGAAAAAAAATTTTTATTTAGCAAATAAACGTGTTCACGACTCGTAGAGTAAAAGGGCATATTGCAGGGAATAAAACCAGAACCGGAACCGGAACCGATTATTGAAATAAACCGATTCCTAAAAGAGAACCGGAACCGGTACCGAGACCAAAATAAAAATTTAATTTCGAACCATTTACCGTATTGCTGGTACCGGTACGGTTTTTGTACTCATTTACTAAATTCGTTAAAAATCCTGAATAAACAAATACACATGTTCTGCTCATTTAAGAAAATATAATACTGTAGCAGAAACATTCTTTGTCTAAACAAGTTGAAAATCTGGCATTTTTGGCACCATTCTACTCGTTTTTTTTTTTTTTTGAGAAAGCTAATAACCCAATTTCTTATTAGAAATAAAAAAGCTAAAAATTTAATTAAAATCTTATTTTGTATGTTATATTTCAAAAAACAAGAGAGAACGTTATAGTCGGGTGCCCTGACTATCAGATACCCGTTACTCAGGTAAAGGGAGTGCAAGGGAGATGGAGATAGAAACTTTGATCACGCATAACTTTTTAACGAATGGTCCGATTTGAAAAATTTCTTCTACATTTCGATAGGTATTGATAAACACAATAAAACTGCATTTTTACTTTTCCGAAATATTTAAATTTTTAAAATCGTATTTAAGCGATTGTGGGCGTTAGAGGGGGCGTTGCACTTTTTTAAAACAAACTTGCGCTGCGTAGGACCTCCTAGTATCTGCATGCAAAACGCCAATCTTCTAGATTTTATAGTTTCCGAAATCTCAGCGTTCATACAGACAGACAGACGGACAGACATACGGATAGACGGACAGACTTACAGACGGACATGGCTAGATCGACTCGGCTAGTGATCCTGATCAGAATATATATACTTTATGGGGTCGGAAACGCTTCCTTCTAGCTGTTACATACTTTTGCACGAATACAATATACCCTTTTACTCTACGAGTAACGGGTATAATCAAATTAATTTTAATGATCTTACATTTAAGTTTTTTTTCCAAATAAAAATCACATAAATCATTTCAAAGTTTTAATTGAAATTTTGTTTAAACTGTACCGGTAAGTACCGGTACCAGAACCGGAACCAAAACATCAACACCGAAATATAACCGTTTATGCGGTTATTCCACACCATTGTTTGGCTCATTCATTAGAGGATTCATTAGAGGCTTAGAAAGGGACAAATTTATATACATGTACTGGGATTTGTTTGGATAAGATGGCATGGTAACTTAGAATTTAGACGTTAAATTTAAACTTTAAAATTCAAATAACTTTAACTAATAACTTTAACTTTAAATTAATAGTGTGTATTGCCATGAAATCAGACATTTTTACCACGTTTTTAAAATGTTTTGGGCTGTTCAAAGTACATATGTAATTCTTTTTAATTTAATCATAGCCGGCATTAATTTTTAGAAAGTCAATTCTATATAAATTTTGTCGGGGAATTGAAGTCATCCCCGTGCAAGTCGTCGTTGTTGGTCGCGTTATCGTCCGATTTCTTATTTTCCATACTCGGTCCTGACGGATGCAGCGAGTCTTCGTTGCCTTTGTTGCTCATCGTTGTCTTTCAGATCTTACAGCTCGGAACTCTTAGACTTACGCGTGACCCTTTCACGCCGGAAACCAGAAAAAGAAGGAAGAGACCAGATCTAGCAACGCATACGAAGCCACACACAGCCCCAGTTCGCAAAACTGAGTCTCCATTCTGCCAGGACTAGTATTTACCAACACCACCCAACAACCCATGGTCATACCTTAAAGTCTCGTGCCTATCGATATGCTACAGTACTTCCTCTCCGACACGGCCATTCTGACATATACACGTCCTCGTGTCTACAGTAAACATCTCAGTTTCATTCCAACTTTATAATTTTATTGAAAACTTAGCCACATAGTCTCAAGTTCATATATTATTCCATAACCTAACTTTACTTCTATATTTAACATGTCTTAGGTTATATAAACATATCTCGTGTGACATTCTCTTATCAACCATTTCTTTCAATTACATTTCCAAGCAAAATATCATTTAAACATTTTCAAGTTATACATTGTTTAGTTAAAATCATAACTTCGTAATTCAAAATACAAAACCAGACTTTTATTAGCCATCTTTTAAAACCACCGTCAAACACATTGACTGTGCGCATTTCGTTCGTCCATCGCCCAACACTTGGCTTCACGAATTCATCAACAACATTGCTCGTCCATCGCCCAACACATGGCTTCACGAATTCATCAATAACATTGCTCGTCCATCGCCCAACACATGGCTTCACGAATTCATCAAACACATTTCTAAAGCAACCCTCGTCCATCGCCAATTACATGACTTCACGAATACTCTTCTGTTTCAACAAACTTTTGTTATTCATAATTTGCATCGAGCTCTTCAGGAATTTGCACATCCGGTAACTTTCGCAAACTTTCGTGTGGATACTTATAACGTCTATTGTTCTGTGTAGACTTCAAAACGTATCGATCTCCGTCCAATACCTCGACCACCAAAAAAGGTCCTCTGAACTTTGGGTCTAATTTCGTTTGCTGTCTCTCACTGTTTTTAAGCAACACAAAGTCACCCACACAGAACCGAATTACTTTAGCCATATTTTTATCAAATTTTGTCTTCTCATATCTTGCAACCTCTTCCATGTTCTTAGCGGCCAACTCCCTTAATTTAATCTTGTCAATTTCAGTTTCAGTATCGCTAATAGGAATCAACCCCAGTGGTCGTCCAACTTTACCAATCAAAAGCTCTAAAGGACTAAACTTAGTGCTACGATTAACTGTACAATTAAGGGCTAACTGTACATCCCCAAGTGCATCTTGCCATGATCTAGAACTAGTCTCAACAGCCGTCAACAAATTCTTTAATGTACTCATAACCCTTTCAACTTGACCGTTGGCTCGACTTGCACCTGTTCCGATTAAATGTAATTGTATCTTTTGGTTAGAACAAAATTGAGCAAACTTTGTGCCCGTGAAGCTGCGTCCCTGATCGGCAATTAAACGTGTTGGTACGCCAAAAATAGCAATAGAAGATTTCATAGCGCTTATACAAGTATTAGCGTCCAAAGAAAAGGTGTGAAACAGGTAAACGTATTTAGTAAAAGCGTCAATTTGTACAATGATATATTCTTTACGATCACTTTTTCCGCTCAATTTTCCCGATATATCTATGTGAACGGTATGCCAAGGAATGCTAATTTTTGGAATTGGATGTAATTCAATTTGAGGTTTTCCTGACGTCCCCTTAGAAACTCTACATGTAATGCAGTTCTCCACAAATCTTCGAACATATTTTGCCATACCAGAAAACCAGTAATGATCGTACACCTTGTCTAGCGTTTTCTCCCAACCTAGATGCATGATAGATTCATGTACCTGATTTATAACTGACCATCGGAACGTACGAGGGACTACAGGTAAACAACGAGTTCTTGAATTCCTTTGAATCTTTCTGTACAAAACATTTGATCTAATTTCGTAAGTGGCAACCAATGCCAATGGTAAATCATCATTCTTCAACTTAGTTACAATGTCAGATATTTCTGAATCCTTTTGTTGTTCCACCAAAATCCAGTTTTCCGATATTTCTGTTAAGTCAATTCGTTTCTCTTCTATTTTACTTGGTACTGACTTACTCTTTTGATACACCGGATTCCTAGAAAGAAAGTCTACGTGTGCCATGCGTTTACCTTCTCTGTATTCAATTTCGAATTCAAACGCTTGTAGAAACTCCCACCAACGATAAACCCTAGGTGATAATTCGACTTTGTTTCGAGAAGATTTGATTGAATTACAGTCAGTAAAAATTACGAATTTTCTCCCATGTAGATAGTGACGAAAATGTTTTACAGCATTCACGACAGCCAACGTTTCCAATTCATAAGATGTGTACCTGGACTCACAGGAGCTAGTTGCTCTACTATAGTATTCAACCACATGAGGCTTAGAGTTTATGCGGTGCAAAAGGATAGCACCATACCCGATAGAGCTGGCGTCGGTATGCAGTTCTATCGGAAACTGGGGATCAAAAATAATCAAAACAGGCTTGTTTGTTAATACACTGATGACTTTACTGCGAACTTCTTCATGCTGTGTTTGCCAAACAAAACTATTCTTTTCAGATGTGAGAAAATATAAAGGCTTCATCAATTGAGAAAACCCCGGAATGAATTGACGAAAATATGAAGCTAACCCAATGAACTGTCTTAGAGTAGCAACTGACTTAGGTGGAGGTAACGCAACTAGCGATTCTATTTTGTTTAAATTTGGACGTATCTCCCCCGCTTTTATCTCATAGCCAAGGTAGCGAACCGTAGACCTCAAGAAAAAGCACTTTGAAATGTTAAATGTGAATCCAGCCTTTACTAGAACGTCTAATACAAGTTGCAACCGCTCAAACGCTTCTTCCTTTGTCTCTGAAACAATTAATATATCGTCCATATAAACGATAACAAACGAATAAGCAAGACTGCCAAGTGCCTTCAACACAGCTCTTTGAAACACTGAGGGTGCGTTCTTTAATCCAAAGGGCATCGATAGAAATTCGTACTGCCCATCAGGAGTAACAAAAGCAGTATACTCAATAGATTCAGGGTGCATTGAAATCTGATAATACCCGCTAGCCATGTCAAGAGAAGTGAAATATTTAGCTCCCCTAAGTCTAGCTATTTGATCTGCTATCAACGGTAATGGAGACCTATCAGCTACTGTATTTCTATTCAATTCCCTATAATCAACACAAAGTCTTGCTGAACCATTTTTCTTCTTTACTAATAACGCAGGACTAGCAAATGGTGAACTACTAGGTCTGATAACTTTATGCTCGATTAATTCTTTAATTTTAGCACGTACTAACTCCCTTTCGCTTGGACTAAATCTGTATGGTCGCCTTTGTACAGTCTTAGTCGGTTCAATCAAACGAATATGCATTTCCCCTGTACTCACACGCGTTTGCGGAGTGCCTTCGATAAAAGATTCTGAGTGTTGCTTTAATAATGATATTAAAATTTCTTTTTCATTTCCTTCCATTTCAGTTTCAATGCTATCAAAATCAGTATGTTTGACGGTTTCACAAACGTTCACAGCTTTAGTTTGAACAATCTTAAAATTATCGTAGGAAACTTCCACTAAAAACCCTTGAGCCAATATTTCCCTTCCAATTACAATATTATTTTTCATACATTCGTCTGGTACTATATGGAACAAAATAACCAAAGAATTTCCATCAATCATGATGTTTGATTCAACCTGTGCGGTACTGTAAGTACTGGCATTACCTATTCCCTTTAAAGAGATAACGCTATGAATCCTCTTACCAACTAACTTATTAGAAACGCTTTCCTTAATTAATGAGCACTCAGCCCCCGAATCAAATGTAATTGGGAATCTCTCACCATTGACCAGCATACTCGATTGGGGTTCCACTATAGCGCACAGCTCCACTCTTTTTTCAGATCTTACTCCCACTCCGGTACTCTGCACTTTTTTTGGACAATTAGTGGCGATGTGTCCCGGCTCCTGACATCTGTAGCAAGTTACATTTGCCCTTCCATGACGAGGTTGTCCTGAACGCCACTCCTTTCCAGTTGCCGAAACCTGGGATCCCATTCCGGATCTACAGTCTTGCTTTTTATGTCCTGGTTTTCCACACTGATAACATTTGAGTTCCACAGTTCTAGCACGCTTGGCGTCCGGTTCCCAGTTTGATGTAACAGGGCGCTCCTTCAGCACTGAGAATACTTGCAGCTCCGCTTGCAGTTCACGTCGATTGTTTACAGGCGTTGTGTGTATCATTCGTTGCAAACGCCGGTCGAAATTAGCCATGTGTCCAAGAACCATCGCTATGCAAATTTGTTCAGAATTCAAATTACGCAATTTTGTGCACAATGACGTCACGATGCGACTCGCAAAAACAGGCAAACTTTCACCGTTGCTTGGACGACTATTAAGAAGATTAAAAATGACGGCGGCTGGCGTTTCTGATGTCTCGTATCGCTGCTCAAACAATTGCCGGAACTCTTGCCAATTTATTCCTGGGTAGCATATTTGTGATAACCACTGGGCCGCTGCGCCTTCCAAAGCTTTACTCAACGCCAATATAAGAGCGCTGTCACTTAATGGTCTAGCTCGCAAAATGATGTCGACCGTAGCGCACCACTGCGTGGCATCCATCCCAGCAATGTCCGGATTGTATTTCGGCAAGCAAATCTCGCTAGTCTGTTGTAACTCGTTCACCGGCGTCTGTAGCTTCTTAACCAGTTCCAGAAAATTCCGGTTTTGTTGCTCTAGCAACGCGAAGACATCCCTTGAAGAAGTTTGGTTAGGGCCGAATCCCACTTCTGATGTCGGGGAATTGAAGTCATCCCCGTGCAAGTCGTCGTTGTTGGTCGCGTTATCGTCCGATTTCTTATTTTCCATACTCGGTCCTGACGGATGCAGCGAGTCTTCGTTGCCTTTGTTGCTCATCGTTGTCTTTCAGATCTTACAGCTCGGAACTCTTAGACTTACGCGTGACCCTTTCACGCCGGAAACCAGAAAAAGAAGGAAGAGACCAGATCTAGCAACGCATACGAAGCCACACACAGCCCCAGTTCGCAAAACTGAGTCTCCATTCTGCCAGGACTAGTATTTACCAACACCACCCAACAACCCATGGTCATACCTTAAAGTCTCGTGCCTATCGATATGCTACAGTACTTCCTCTCCGACAAATTTATAGAAATTTATTTAGAAATATGAGCGGTTTTTTTAGTTGGCAACGGAGTAATTACTCAACGGAGAACGCTGAGATCTCGGAAACTACAGAAGCTAGAAAGTTCGGATTACCCACGCATATTCTTAGTCTTCCTACACTCAGAAAAAAAAATTCATAGGTTTAAGGAAACATGGACTACATTGCCTAAAATGGTGATTTAAGGCCATTGTGGATATAAAAATAGTGAAATTTAAGGCCATACATTTTAAGGAATTAATAGCGAAAAAAATAGTCCACTACCTTAAAAATAGCACATGCCCATAAACAATACAAAAAAAAACCTCTTTTTTTAACAAAAAATAAAAAAAAATAAAAACAAATAATTTTTTATATTCGGAGGGAAATTACGATCTTGGTATCAAAAGTTTACCCCTATATGGGTATATTAAAAAAAAATTAGTATATAAACAAAAATACTTTTATTTTTATATTTTCAAGAAAATGTTTCTTAATTTTAAGGTTTTTTGCCATAAAGTAAAGAAAAATTGGTAATGATTTTTTAAATGGCAAACCGTAGTAAGTAATTTATTTACCATAGGCTCATTCGATGTGAAATGTACCAGGCAAATTTATTAAAAATCATTTTAGAATTAAGCTCTGATTTGGAAATTCACGCAGCATTTGAGACTCGTTTAAGTTATTTTAATATTTGGTATGCAACGTTGTAGAATATCTTAAAATCTTTCAATTCCAAAAAAATTATTATACCCGTTACTCGTAGAGTAAACGGGTATATTGTATTCGTGCAAAAGTATGTAACAGCTAGAAGGGAGCGTTTCCGACCCCATAAAGTATATATATTCTTGATCAGGATCACTAGCCAGTCGATCTAGCCATGTCCGTCTGTCCGTCTGTCTGTCCGTATGAACGCTGAGATCTCGGAAACTATAAAAGCTAGAAGGTTTAGATTTCACACACATATTCTTGGGCTTCCTACGCAGCGCAAGTTTGTTTCATCGAGGTGCCACGCCCCCCCTAACGCCCACAATCGCCATAAACGATTTTCAAATGTGTCTGGAGGCCACATCTTTTAAGATTTTTAAAATATATAAACGCAATTTTATAGTGTTTATTAATATCTATCGAAATGTAGATGACATTTTTTAAATCGGACCATTCATTAAAAAGTTATACGCAATCAAAATTGTTTATATATATATCTCCCTCGCACTCCCTTTAGCTGAGTTACGATTATTAGATAGTCGAGACACCAACCCGAGTACAGCGTTCGCACTCCCTTTAGCCGAGTGACGGGTATTAGATAGTCGGGACACCAACCCGACTATAGCGTTCTCTCTTGTTTTTTTTTTTGCACTACAGTAATTCTTTGGTGAATACTTAATATATGGACAGCCCCAGGTTTGATGAACTAAAATCGTTGTCTTTGAAGTATTCAATGTATTTTCAGGAAAAGTGTCTCTAAATGGAAAATAACCTACAATTAAAGACGCTGTAAATGGCACCATTTTACAAAAAACACATACATACACAAACAAAAAACAATATCACTAAAAATTTGTTTAAGATAAATCGAACTATGTTAAAATATTTTTTGACATTTCTTAAAAAAAAAAAAGTTGTAAATATGTTAACTATGCTGTTAAATAAACAATGTTTATTTTAAATGTTTCCCCATATGAGATGTTAGCTTAGTGAGAGAGTGCGCCGTTCACAATTATTATTATTAGTAATTATTTTAATAATTTTTTATCTAATCAATCATTTTAAAAATAATTTTTTTCATATTCACTTGTATATTAGTGATCGCTTAGACACATTTACTTAACAGTGTCTGATTGTGTGACTGGCAAGGTGTCTGCCCTTGAAGCGAGAGGACCCCGGTTCGAGTCCCACTGGTACAAATGAGTTGGAAGTTTTTTTCAGTTGTAAAATGCATTTACTAATAATAATAAAAAATGAAAACAATAATTAAATTAGAAAATAAATGTAAAAAAAAAAAAATTTATTGTACTGGACACGAACCCGGTTCAAAAAAACCGGGAGCTGGCATAGTTTCCTCTGGGCTTTTGTAAGTTTAGATGGATATCTAAATGTTTACATTTTTGTAATATAGACTTTTAAAAAGTAATATAGACTTTTTTTAAGACCATCATGGCCTTAAAACAACTCAGTGTGTTAAATCCAACAATGGACTGAAAACATATCTAAGATTCCTTAGGTCCAAAATTAGTCCATATTACCTTGGTTTAAGTCAATTTTTTGGGTTTTAAGTCCAAATTTTTTTCTGGGTGTACGCAGCGAAAGTTTGCTTCAACCGAGGGCCACGCCCCCTCTAACGCCCACAATAGCCTTAAACGATTTTAAAAGGTGTCTGGCTCCCACACCTTTAAAGATTTTGAAAAAGTAAAAATTCAGTTTTATTGTGTTTATCAATAGAATATCAATAGAAGAAAATGTTCAAATCGGACCATTCGTTAAAAAGTTATGCGCGATCAAATTTTAATCACTTTTTGATCAGCTCTCGTTGCGTTCAGACGCGTTTCTCCTTTGTTATGGACTTCTATTCGTGTTCCGAGTGCAAAGCTGAAGTTACAGCTGCACAGCTTCGTGGTTTCAAGGCGGCTCGCTGCGCTTCTCTTTGTCGCCGTACATTTCACACAGCTTGTGTTGATTTGCCTGATGAGGCAATTAAAATTCTTACTAATGTGCCCAATCTATTGTGGCAGTGTAACAGCTGTGTTGTGGACAATGATTCACACTTTAAAATCGGAAAAGTTATGGGAGTCTCTACAATGATTTAAATTCCAAATTTCTAAAGGCCTTTCCCACTCTGGCTATTGATAATCCTTATGTCAGTTAGCGTAAAAAAGTGGTGAAACCCTTGGCTGCCCGTCAGGCGGACTGTGCGGACCCGGTACCCCTTCCCCTGCACCGGCTGCTTCTAAAAACCATAAGAAGAATCATAGGAACAAAAGGCACATAGTAGGTCAGGCTGCCAGCTGTGAGCAACTCAAAGTTGTGCCGAGCAATAAATTTTTGCATATTGGCAGATTTAGAGCTCACGTCAAATCAGAAACGGTGTGTGAATTTGTTGCGACCAAGCTAGGCGTGGCTACAGCCACCATAATCTGCAAGCCGTTAGTAAAAAACGGTGTAGACGCCTCTTCACTGCAATTCGTGAATTTTACGCTGGGGATACCAGAGCAACACTTTCAGGCCGTGTATTGAAATGAATTCTGGCCCAATTCAATCAAAGTTAGCCGATTCATACAGAGGGATAGGCCAATTGTTGATGATAAAATTCTGAACTTGGATAATCAAAAATCATCCCAAAAAACCCCACAGTGGCACACAGAACTGATACAAAAAGGTATTAAAGCATACCTCTAAAAACGCTTTTTGAAGGGTTTTTATACCCGTATATTGTATTCGTGCAAAAGTATGTAACAGGAAGAAGAAAGCGTTTCCGACCCTATAAAGTATATATATTCTTGATCAGGATCACTAGCCGAGTCGATCGAGCCATGTCCGTCTGTCCGTCTGTCTGTCTGTCCGTATGAACGCTGAGATCTCGGAAACTATAAAAGCTAGAAGGTTGAGATTTCACACACATATTCTTGTGCTTCCTACGCAGCGCAAGTTTGTTGTGCCACGCCTCCCTAACGCCCACAATCGCCATAAACGATTTTCAAATGTGTCTGGAGGCCACATCTTTTAAGATTTTAAAAATATATAAACGCGATTTTATAGTGTTTATTAATACCTATCGAAATGTTGAAGACATTTTTCAAATCGGACCATTCATTAAAAATTGTTTATATATCTATCTCACTTAGACATAAGTGATTGCTTATATTCAAGTACATCGCTTTTTATTTCTTTACGCATCTTTTTGATATTTCAAAGCACAATCGGGTTAAATCAATGTGGACATTTTTATCGTAAGACCCACCTAAATCAGTTAGTTGGATATCATATTTTTTAAAAGATACACACTTAGGTATAATATTTTTATAGTGAAGGTATATAACTTGCTGTTTTAATATAGAATTCCAACATAAAAATGTTGTGAAAAAAAAAAACCTAATCCAGGACTCACTATCAAATTCAATTTTGTTGCCGTACTGGTTTATTACGTACTGCTTATCAGTTTTCCGAAATCTAAAATTACATTTTATTCTAGACATTAATGGATGATCAATAATTGTGCCCGGCTGGCGAAAATCCTCCAACTGATCCCTCCACGAGGGTGCCGGCTGGGCAATGGTCACTGCATTACCCCGAGCAGGGTAATGCATTGTCGCTTGTCCTGCCCGGGGCAATGCAGTGTCTAGCTAAGGCAACTGGTTCAACCCCCTTGAATCAGTAGCCATGGTTGGAGGTGCCTGGCGGTAGGCATAAAACGCAAGTGGGTGGTTCCCCGGAAAAACAAACCAGTATGGACGGAGATAAGGAGCAAATCAGGGCTGGGATTTCAGCCCAAACGTCGGTGGGAAGTACGACTGCTATCATCGGCGGGCATGGGGAGGAGCAATCCTCTCTGCGTGTCGCCAGCGGTCGAACCCCTGGGATGACGGGAGCAGGTCATTCTAGCGGCAATGCTACTGCCATAACATCTCAGGCAAAGTTAAGCCGCACGGGTGCCGTAGTTGTAGTAGACTCGGACTCGGAGAGCGTGCTACACGAAGCCAAAACAATCCATACCCGCTTGCCAGTACCAGGTTCCAACTCCCCGCGTAGGGAAGGGCCGAAGCGTACAAGCGAGGGGATGAAGGCCAAGGCGCAGTACAAGGCAGCCCTCAAGATCAAGAGCCGGCTCCAGGACAAAGCGGACCTTTCCCAGGAGGAGAAGGAAAAGCTAGCCTGGGCAGAGCAAAGGATTGAGGAAGGAAGGCTGCACTTCGCAAGCAAACCCGCGATGGCGTCGACAGGCGGATTTGCCAACAAGGTGGAGGAGATGCTTGCCAACAAAAGGCAACGCTCACACGAGAGTGCCGCCAAGGACATTCCGGTGAGGAAGCGGAAACGCGGGCCCAAGGAGACAGGCCCTCCGCCACCCAAAGCAGCACAGAAGCCCAACAAGAGGGCTAAAATCAGTGATGTAGTCAACCGACACCTGATCGTGGCACTCATTGACAGGAACGACGAAAATGGGAAGATGACGGAGGCGCGCTGGAAGATCGTCCATTCGCGACTGATCGAGTCCCTCTTTGCACGGATGGATGAATCACCCACAGCCCCCATGCCCACATTCGATGGTGCAGGGTGGTTGAACGGCGTGAAAATTCTGAAGTGCAACGACGATCCGACCAGGAAGTGGCTGACGCAAACGGTCTGCCAACTGGAAGCGCTGTGGGAGGGCGCCAAGCTAGAGGTTGTGGACAGGGAATTAATCCCATCCATACCAAAGGCGAAAGTGCTCTTCCCCGTCGGAATCCAAGGGGATCGGGCGCTGAAGCTGCTTCAACGGCAGAATCCAGACGTCCCAACGGCGAATTGGAAGATTCAGCACATGGCCAGCCCTCTACCCAACGAGGGGGGCCAAAGTGTGGTTTTCCAAATCAACAAGGAGGCGGAGGATCTGCTGTACCCAAGATTCGGGAAGATGGCGTGGGGCATGGGTAGCGTCTACCTGCGCCTCAAGAAGCGACACCCCGACGACAAAGGCGCACACATCCTGCAGGCAGGCGAGGTGGAGAAGGACCTAGGTCTGGAAGCCATCGTGGATGCCGCCCAGGAACTCGCTCTGGACGACTCGGAAGACGAAGAGGACGGTGAGCTGACTGTATTAGCCAACCCGTCGAGCGGAGATGAGCCAGCCACCCATGACGTTGAGGGTGCTGCAGCTCAATCTTCATAAAAGCAGACTCGCATCGGCGGAGCTCCTGATTGCCCTAGAGCAAGGGCCCGTCGACATTGCCTTGGTTCAAGAGCCATGGATTGCCTCGGGCCTCGGATGCTATAATGGACTATGGTCCTCAAACTACAATACATTCTACTCACCAACGGTAAGAAGGAATAGAAGCGCCGTACTTGTGCGGAAGGGTATCCATGCTAACCTTATGCCTCATTACAGCTCTGACGACTTGACTGCGGTGATGTTAGAAAGCGAGGAGCAGCGCCTCTTAGTAGCCTCCTGGTACATGGCACACGACAGATCGGCGCCACCAGACGAGCTGAGCAGCTTGGTGGAGCTAGGCTCGAAGGATGACCAACTCCTCATTGGTGCAGATGCCAATGCACACCACAGCGTGTGGGGAAGCTCAGACATCAACGACAGAGGTGAGTCACTCTTAGACTTTATTCTATCTACTAATCTATATATAGCAAACGTGGGGGAGGAGCACACTTTCGTAGGTCCCACATCGTCAAACGTGCTAGATATAACACTTGTAAAGGGACAGAGTGCTTTGGTCTCCGAATGGAGGGTCCTAAAAACACTATCTTTCTCGGACCATAGGTATATTCAGTTCAGATATGATTTTAAAAGCACTCCAAATGTAGCTGTCTATAGAAACCCCCGGAACACGAACTGGGAAGGA